>JAVTVY010055382.1:0-29829 GCA_036873755.1 Hanleya hanleyi
TTTTGGAGCCGCCATGTTGGATCCGCCATTTTGGAACCGCCATCTTGGATATGTCGCATAATGCACTGGGTCAAAATACTCGCTTCTGATTGGACGAGAGCTCTGTGACGGATTTGAAATACTCGCTTCTGATTGGTGTACGTCGCTAAAGGTGACCGGAACTGACCTTTGACCCCGGCGTGCGAAGGTCGGTTGAACGTCGTCTGTGCGTGTTTTTGGAAATACGCTCGCTTTTATAGACAGTAACGTCCGTCAACGCTTAGCTTAACGCTTCAACGCCCTGGTGAATTAGCTCAGAAGCTCTGATTTCCATGGAATTGACACCAATTCATCGAAATGCAGCGACGCCCGTCAACGCCAGTCGTTACGCCTTAACGCCCGTCTCAACGCCTTAACGGCCGTCTCAACGCCTTAACACACTTTCTTAACGCTTTAACGTCGTTTAATGATGCGTTCAAACAAATGTTGCTTTTGTGCTATTGCTCTGACATACGCCGCCATTTTGGAGCCGCCATGTTGGATCCGCCACCTTGGATATGTCCCATAATGCACCGGGTCAAAATACTCGCTTCTGATTGGACGAGAGCTCTGTGACGGCTTTGAAATACTCGCTTCTGATTGGTGTACGTCGCTAAAGGTGACCGGAACTGACCTTTGACCCCTAGCGTTGCGGTGGAAACCTTTACACCGCGCGCGCCGGGGTCAAAATAATTACAGGCATCCTCTAAATACGAATTATGGCAGGCCTGGCATTTTATACCATGGTATATATTATTTACAGGCAGCCTCTAAATACGAATTATAGCAGGCCTGGCATTTCATACCATGGTACAAAATAATTACAGGCAGCCTCTAAATACGAATTGTGGCAGGCTTGGCGATTTACAGGCATCCTCTAAATAGGAATTATGGCAGGCTCGGCATTTTATACCATGGTACAAAATAATTACAGGCAGCCTCTAAATACGAATTATGGCAGGCTTGGCATTTTATACCATGGTATATATTATTTAGAGGCAGCCTCTAAATGACGAATTCTGGCAGGGATGGCCAACCATACGAATATTTCAAGTATGCTCTAAAAGACATACAAACACGGTACATGGAAATACCGTCATCTGTTTTATATTAGTCCGAGATCTACCTTTGGACGGGAAGACGCCCGGTATGTCCGACAGCTGTTTATATGTTTAAATAGGACCATAATTGTTTACATATCGATCACACATATGCAGAGTATCGACATATGTCGATAGTTCAAATTCCGTTCAATGTTGATCTTTGCGGATTATGGGTAAATTTTCTCAGTCCTCGGAAAGGTAAACAGGGCTGTCTGGGTACCGTGAGCAATAGTGTTTGTGCAACCAAAGCAAATCATGTGTATATACGTGCGTATGATGAACCCATGCACTTTCTTTGACTTCTCCGTGTAAGTTTTCACCATCCAGTAGTACGATAGACCTTCCTGTGGGAGAAAAATATCCCTGTGACGTCACCGTATCTATTATATTATGAGTTGACTGTATCAAAATAGGGCATATTGTTGGACTGCCCAATCGTGAGATGTTTATCGGTTGGTTGGTTGATTGGTTTGTAAGAATGGAATAAAGTATATTTGTTAAAATATAGTACAACTTGCTGACTTTCTTTCCACTTCAGGTATTTGGAGCTCAATCTCCAAAACAACGCTGTTCATTGGGAAACGACGCTTCCTTCCCCCGGATCTCCCATTGAGATGGGATCGAACATGTCCAGATTCTCATCTGGTATATACTGTAAATTAGAATACATAACTAGGGTATTCTTGTAGTATGAACGAAAGCAAGCGTATATGTGTTGATGTTGCCAAGACGCGAAATTATTTCCTACTCACACGTCTGTGGGTTAACTTCTGTTTATATTTTGTTGTAATTATGATGTGTATCTAGCGTGCTGGCAGATATAATTGCTAAAACAGCTTTGTTGCACTGATGCCATAGACTGTTTTTACACTATTAAACGTTCTGGACATTGCAACCTGGAGTCGGAAATCCCACATGATTATGACACGGCCAGGTTTAAAACTGGTAGGGGATGTGTCGGAGATTTTCCTCTCCGTTCCATCCCCTTCAGATGTCATCGTTACCTCCAAGAGTAGGCTGTGACTTCAAGCACTAAATATACAAATTTCCTGCTGGTACAAGCTAAAATATAATGTAAATGATATTTCTGCTTCAAACAGCATTTAAAAGGCCTACGTCCCTCCTGGACGGATGTTCCAAACAACGATACACCCATGTTAACTGGCATGATTAATGATTAATGCATTGCTATAGATAGATAGATAGATAGTTTATTGCATGAATTGTGCCCCAGAAAAGGGCTAAAACGCATAGATACATACATACATGTACACGCATATATACATACAAAATATACAGACATAACATAATATACACAGTAAAATAATAGATAGGGTACTCATAATACCCCATTAAAAACTTGATGGCGGATACTGCTTGCTTATTTGCACAGATATATAATGATATGTTAAACAGATTTACACAATGGTAATGTTATGCAGTATTCAATTATCTGTAGTACTGAAGCAGTCAAATACAAATTTTGCTACATTCTTGGTAATTATTTTGTCTGAACATGGAGGTATAAATCGGGAGGAGACGCAGATTGGGGTGATGAAAATGTTCAATGTACGATACCGACACAGTAGGGTATAGCGGATCAACCTGAGGGATTATAGCTGGCTCGACCATGTCCGCCGTTGATTCGGGGGTAGTCGATTTCACGCGCATGCGTGCCATGGATTTGCTGTCAACCTATGAAGCGTTATGTATTCGAAGTGGCTATTGCCAATTAACCTCCCGCTGCGTTGATCACCATCGGGCGTAGTTTGTGTAAAAGAAGTTTTTGAAGTTTTGAAGGGACTTAGATCACTTGAATTACTTATTATTTTTTATCAACATGAGAAGTTCCAGGAGTAGAAAACCAGATTTTGTAACGGAGCGTACACGTGCCCGGTTAATGATTTTTGCAAGAAATACTTGTCCGTAAAAATGTTTTTTATTTGATGACTGATTCTCAGCTTACAAATGCATATCATGGGATATAATGCAATATAAAAACCTTAACCTTATAATAATCTCTTTTGTCATGTATACCAAGAAGATTGTGTGCAATAATCATGACAACTGAAACAAATTAAATTCTAAAGCTTACCGATATCAGATAAGTAATTCATATTCCAAGACTTGTATATCTGTAAGATGGATTGAAGTTTGATCAGTATTGTAGTTTAAGGGCCCCTTCTCATACGGGTTTCGAACCTCATCAACTTTCAATTTCACGGTAAATTCTTAGTTCATTCAAGATGTTTACAAGCGCTATATTTTGAAATAGATAAATAATAAATAAATAACAAGGAGGGAGATATAAATAGAAGAGAAGAAGAAGCGATTATGTACAATTTCGTCCGTCAGTTTATCGGTCAGGTTATATTGGTAAATAGGTCGGTTCCTGCACACAAGCGACAGCGTCTCCGCAGCTGTTCAATGTGCAGGTCCATTATCCTGGTTGTCTGTGGAAGAGTTGAAAATTGTAATTTTATTAAAATGTATAAAAAGAATGATACAATTAATCGCATTTATGTATTTAGAGGTAAACCATATCATCAGTTAATGGAAGTAATGATTGTAAGCTTAACTGGTGTACTATTTCTTAATAGCAATCGTTTGTATGCAGACTAGAGGTTATACTTCATTTTTTGTTATTCTTGTTGTAAAATGTTTCAATAAACTGTTTCGATTTCAAGACAGATGGTAAGCATGATAAATAAAAACTACAACTTACAGTTTTATTCCAAGTTACTTTGGAAACACGTGAAAATTGCGCCGTTAGACTGCGTTGTATCTTGTGTAGATTGCTTTCAGAATTCCGTCGCCAAGTTATGAGACGTACGAAAGAAATTCTCCGCTTTTATAACGAATATTTTTGGTATAACATCTCACTCGGGCAGATTCTCAAGCGATGTGTTAAGTAACATTTCCTGTTTCCAAAGAATTAAGGAAACTATGTTATTGATACCGTGCTGGGTATTCATTAATATTTATCCATTAAACTGATGCTAAATATCGCTAGTCTGCCTTCAAATATAAACTAGAGCCTTAGGCACTGTAACGGGGCTATTTAAATGTAAAATAGGCTATTGGAATAATTCCACTAACTCTTTGATGTTCAGTTGGAAAAGCCATACAATTTATAGTCTCACATATTTCTCTCACTAAAGATTTATAGTGCATATAGTGTAATTGTACCCATATAAATATTTAAAAAAAATAACTTGTGACTGATGGGACAGCCATTTATTATGAAACCAACCTGGTGAAATGATAAATAATGTCTTCTCTGCATGTTACCAATATTTGTAAAATATTTTTACTTTTGATCATAGAAAGAATATCCTTCAGCAGTGAATGACAAAAGATGAATATTGAGATACAATGTAAAATCCTCATATGGCATATTATTTACATGTACCGGTATCTCCACTTGCTAGTACACCCCTATAGTTAAGTTTGGAAGGTTATAAGTTCTTACAATGGTTGTATGCAGACTTGTTATATAGCTTACTGCTGTCTAAACATAATGACTCAAACTTTGACCCTATCAACTGACCCTATCAGCTAAGTAAATCAAGCCATTGACCCAGGTCATGCATGTGTCTTATTTTCTGAATGGTATAGAGGGTCTAGAGGAGAGAATGTTTGTGTGCTAGCCCTAAATAACATAGCCTGTATACAATTTCTGCAAGAATGGAAACCCAGAAAATTAGAATTTCTTCCCAACATGGCAAACATATGATAAGTCTGCCTTAAACTATTTTCTTCTGTATATGTTAAGTGTTCTAAATAAAGTTTTTATCAACCAGTGATTCATGACATCCTCTCGGGAAAACACTCTGAGTCAACCTCTGGATAGTATCCATTTTGTATTCATGCTCTAAAGCAGGAAATCTATGTGAAAATTACATCTGAACATATATAAGAATAGCAGAAAATATTTAACTTCACTAATATAGACCAGGTGACACAAAATCTAGCCAAAATAGTTGACCAAACTGTCTGCAGTAGCTGAATAACTTGAGGACTTTTTTCTTCTGCTCTTCCTCTCAAGCCTAAAGCAGTTGAATAAACGACCAGTCACCCTGACAACGGTACCAACTGTGCTGAAGTTTTTCCTGACTAAAATACATGACCATTAGTCCCTACGGGCCTACATAGCCCCGTGAAAAAGTGTTCTTTTCCCATTGTGAGGAACACCGCATGTATATATTTTTCGTGGTATTTACAATAATTTGTCCTGACTTGAGCAATATCTTTTTCTTGATTATAAATACCTGCAATCGCAATCTTCTAACGGCAAAACAATAACATTCAATGGGCCTGTCAATCTCAAAAGCGACCGTTAAACGATCGCACTTCCAATTGTGTATTCGCGGATTACTCACCGAGCAATCAGCTCCCACGGGGGTATACACAAACGGACGCCGGGTCATTACTTAATAGCTTTTTTGAAGCATCAAATACAGAGAAAATGCCAAAGTAATGCTTACCAAATCCTATTTTATTCAAATTGAGTTAAAGCCTCTCGGAAATGCTAAACAGCAGGATATAGATCTGTTTACGACCTTTAACATAAGCATAACTTTTTCCCGATTTGAAATGCGGAAAGTGGGTTATTTTGTCATTAAAACTGTGCAATTTCCATAGTTTGGAAGAAGTCACCATGTATTTCAAATGGAGAAATATGTATATTTTCAGTCGCTTATTTTACAGATTTGACTATTAGCATCAGGCGATTCAAAACAATTGAAGAAAATGATCAAATCTCAGCTTTCCGGTGCCATTTTTAGCGCTCTATTATTTTGAACGTATGCGCTTAGTTTCACAAATGCGTGTAAGCCCTATTCCGATCATAGCTTATCAGTGATCCATAATATAAATATTTTGAGTGGTAATTCAGCCCCCTTCCTGGTTTTTTTTCGTGAATATACCTTTTCAATCTGTTAATATTACTCAGACGCAATGAAAGTCACATAAAGCTATCACTCACTATTGTATAAGGGCTTATATGGGTACGGACATTTTCCACTCGGAGAATTCCCCATTGGACAGTTGCTCGTTCCATCTTTAACCCAGAATATAAAAATGTCATTTACAATAAAAAAATCACACACACACAAATGGCCTATTATTTCTCATTGAAGCACGGAAAACTTACAGAATACAATAACTGTCCACCTTCACTTATTGGGAAAACAAAGAAGAGCCTGTCTATACTATATACCAATGATATTAAACGCACCTGTTATACTGTTCAAAAGAAATACCAAATGTCGTACATGAATATTGTGCTATATTCATGTCCACTATATGGTCGCTAAACATTATCTGAAATATAACACTGAAAGGCATAACTATTCTTATTTTTCTATGGGTTCAATTCGAAGTGTCTAAGTGGGGAAATGTCCATTCTATCCATGTTATTTCGGGCTGAATTGGCAAGTAAAGGATCCAAGTAGTTGCACTACTCTTTTGAGAACACAGTAGACTGAACATATATTACATGCCAATGCTCCGATTACGTTGTATCACGTAACACGATGAACGTGGCAGTTTGAAATGAATGTAAAGTAAACAAACTGGGAACTTGTCAATATTCGAAATACAAGTTGACTGGTAGATCTGAAGATAAGTGTGAGGAGTGATCAATGTACATCTGCCTTCAAAATATATACCGGTGTGAGCTGATACGGAAGGAGTGGAATACCACTGATTGCAACTCTCAACTCCACAAATCATCACATTCGTGTGGTTGAAAGGAAACACCGTTATTTTTAGTACTTTTTTAATGGCGTCGACAAGGATGCTCCCCAAAACCATGCAATTACATCCTGCCCACAAGAAGCAATGACACTCAGACTTATTCATGAGAATATAATTCATGTGTTTGTGATAGATTGTCACAGTCCAGGATTAATAATGATGAACATGAGTCAGGTTTTATACGCTACAAACACACAGTGCTACAAACTCACAGTGAGTAAGACGCCTTAACAAATATGAACAGAAATGAGGCGTAGATAGTGTGTATATGAAATATGTATGTACTTGTACATTAAATGTCGATTTAGTTGTGAGATAACAACCATGCAACCAAGCAGTATATCCTCTACCATAATTGCCTCTGTCGTTGAAAAGATGAGGTGGTATATGGGGTGGTTTGTCTTGTTTACTACCGGGACTTAAAATAACAATTCACAATAACCGTCTATTTCAACAAAATTTGGCAGACACATTGCAATAATTTTTTGAAGATTCAGGTAAAACAGAACGAAACAGAGTGGCTGTGTGTCGATTAGGCGTGAGCGGGGGGGGGGCTGTCATTCATGTACGAAATTACACAAGAAAAATGAAAATAATATGATAGGAGCCGTCTATTTCAACGAAATTTGGAACACCTCTTCCTCAATGTATAATCAACAAAATTACGAAATTTATCGAAATGTGCATTAAGACGATAAAGAAAATTAAAAATGTTTGTACCTGGTACCCAACAATGATGTATCACCGATGTGATTGTGAGGCGATATGAAAACAAAATAATTGTTCGGTCATCACGTGACTCGTCGAATGGCCGTTTCAATGAGAATACGTGGTCCGTTCATTATATAATAATTGTTACAAATTTAACGAAAACCAGTGGCGGAGTGCAGTGGGCGAAAGGTGTTGTAATATATGGCAATGAACTTTTTTTCTAGATACGGAAAGGACTCTCATAATATTAATACCTCCAAACCAACATTACTGTGACAAACCCACTTCAGCCATTTTTTGTTGTAACTGTGTGTGTGTGTGTTCTTGATAGTTATAGACACCGAATCACTGAAAGACATCAAACAACGACTACGCTTGGAAAAGCAAAATCTGAAGAGTATGTACCGGCCTAGAATTTTGAAAATTGGCTAAAGATAAATTTAACGTATGCTTGATAAAATAAATTCAGCATGATTGGATGGTATAATGGGCTACAATGAAACGCGTCCCCGTCACCCCTTCCCACCTCGCCTCCTCACCCCTCTCTAATTCTCCTACTTTTGCCACTGGGCAGAAAGAACCTCTTCCCCCTCCGCCAATTTATAAACATCGTAAATATTCAGTAGGCCATGCCGTACTCCACCTCAGGTTTGCGCTGCTATTTCAAGTTAAATGAAATAATTTCGTCTTAGCACAGCTTTACTCAGCAAATGAGATACAATCCAGACCGTATCTGTACTTACGAACTCTTCTTGCTGATTTCCACTCATATTTGGTGATTAGCAGCAGATATGGATAGTTAAACCCCGCTGTCGTCTGCGCGTCACCGATAATACGGATAAGAGAACATTAATCTCTACCACCTCCTCGGGCCTTGACATGAAAGATCAACCGCCCAGATATAATCGGTCATTTCTTTATTTGTCACCACTAGCGGAAACACATTTGGGGCATCTAAACGCTGATTTTTACAAACGTCACCAGTATAATCAGTTTAAGGGAACGATAACACTGGTGACATTAAGGGAAATCAGCAGTATGGGTTAGTGCCAAAACGGAACGCACAATACCGCTAGTGGTGACATTTTCTTGAAATCATCGATTGCGTCGAAACAAGATCAGTAGGAAAAGGGACCAAGTTACTGGTGATTTTTTGGCACTTTGTCACCACAGCTTGTTCACAGTGTATGTCCCTCTCCGCTCCGGGGCGGGCATTATGCCACTATCTCTACCGGGGCGGGCATTATGTCCCTTTCCCTACCGGGGCGGGCATTATGTCCCTACCTGGGCGGGCAGTATGTACCTCTCCCTAACGGGGCGGGCATTATATCCCTCTCCCTACCGGGGCGGGCATTATGTCCCTCTCCCTACCGGGATGGGAATTATGTCACTCTCCCTACCGGGGCGGGCATTATGTCACTCTCCCTACCGGGGCGGGCATTATGTCCCTCTCCTTGCCGGGGCGGGCATTATGTCACTCTCCCTACCGGGGCGAGCGTTATGTCACCCTTCCTACCGGGCGGGCATTATGTCACTCTCCCTACTGGGGCTGCCTTTCTGTCACTCTCCCTACCAGGGCGGGCATTATGTCCCTCTCCCTACTGGGGCTGCCTTTCTGTCACTCTCCCTACCGGGGCGGGCGTTATGTCACCCTTCCTACCGGGCGGGCATTATGTCCCTCTCCCTACTGGGGCTGCCTTTCTATCACTCTCCCTACCAGGGCGGGCGTTATGTCACCCTTCCGGGCGGGCATTATGTCCCTCTCCCTACTGGGGCTGCCTTTCTGTCACTCTCCCTACCGGGGCGGGCGTTATGTCACCCTTCCTACCGGGCGGGCATTATGTCCCTCTCCCTACTGGGGCTGCCTTTCTGTCACTCTCCCTACCGGGGCGGGCATGTTACCCTACCGGGCGGGCATTATGTCCCTCTCCCTACTGGGGCTGCCTTTCTGTCACTCTCCCTACCGGGGCGGGCGTTATGTCACCCTTCCTACCGGGCGGGCATTATGTCCCTCTCCCTACTGGGGCTGCCTTTCTGTCACTCTCCCTACCGGGGCGGGCATTATGTCACTCTGCCTACCAAATTTTTCACTGCAGCCCTGGAAGGAAGAGATGAAGAGAGTTGAAACTTTTTGACTTTCCGCGAATGTTATTGGCATCATTTTGAGAATACTTATGTAATCCTTGATGTAAAGGATAATGAAAAATTCCAAGTGGCGGCCATGAGATGTCCTCAGAAAGTCGGGTTTTAAGTCTTTCCTATCAAACTTTTAGCATTTTTCTTGCCTAATTTTGCATCAACGTCATTTATTTTGCCAAAATTAATTATTCTCTATCATATTAATTAGTTTTGAGAGAAAATATCAAAAAAATATGCTTTGCTTTGAAAACCGGTCCAAAAATAGACGAAAAAAGGCTTCCGACAAAATATCACGGTGACGTCATCTTGGATTTCTTTATACTCTTTGTAGAACTGGTATGGACCCAAATATACAGTATGGTTTTTTTTTTGCTGGGAAATGAAATACACCCCCTCCCAGGTTCGGGCAAACCTCAAATCGCATAGGCCTGGTAGGCTTAACAAGTAATGGTAGTTTATCGAGTAGTGCTATATATTCCAGCTCAGTTTGATTTATATCTGACATCTTTTTTGCGCTTTTCCAATCAAGTTGAAACACTACACACATTTACTATCCCAATAACTTGCAGTTTATGAAGCCTTGCATTGTAAAATATCCCTCTCAAATCGCCGACTGGACTGCAGAGAAAGGATTTTAGCGTTTTATCCTTGAGTTTGCAAAAACAAACCATGACAATGTTTACAATGTCTAGACGTCGTATATAACTTTTTTTTTATAACGGGGTTACGTTATATCTACTTGTAAATCAACGTACGTCTGTATATAAAATATCCAATGATGTACAAACATCCGGAGATACTTTATGACCGCTTGCATTGAGGCTCCTGTAAATGTCACCACTGCGACAATTGTAGCATTAACAGGTGCTACGTCGCACACTTAACCGGAGGTAAGCATTAATGTCATAGAGTATTTTTTTTATTTTTTTTGTAGGGAAGTGACTGTCGATGACCTTGTTCTGTCGGCGTAAGAATGGGTGTACTCTCCAAAAAAAGTTGAGTAAAATTTCAATCAAGTAAGAGTGGAAATTGATCCCACTCAATACTTGAGTGAGATTTTCGCTCAGCTGGAGTTACTTTTCACTCGACTTGAGTTAAAAGCACTTAACATGATTGACATTCACTCACGCATAAGAGTGGAAATTGATCCCACTCTAGTTGAGTGAAATTGAGTGGTTTTAACTCAAGTTGAGTGAAAAGTAACTCAAGTTTTAGTGAACAGGTACATTTCACTCCAACTTGAGTGGAACAGATCACTCAAGTTTTTCTAGAGAGTATGCAGGGACATATAACAGTAGGCGTCGTGAATTGGGGTGTGAAAAGCGGGCGTAATGGGCGATAATACCGGGCATAAGGAATAGACGAACAGATAATAAACAAGGCTGATTGTTAACCGTGGGCGTAAACTAAGGAATGGATTCAAATAACGGGCGTAAACAGCGAGCACACATGTAAGGAATGGGAGCTGAGAATGGGTGATCAATTTTGAGTTAAACATAGATGAGTTTATTTTGAGTTGAACAAATGCGCGTGTATATGGGAAGTAACGATTAGGTTTAGAGAAATAGATTTAAATTGGGTGAAAAAAACGAAAGTAACCGCTGGCATAGATTGTGAAGATGGGTGTATCAATGGACTGTACAACGTATTTAAGGACTGGCCTGAAGTTCTTTCACATCTGTCACAGATACGTCATATTCTAAAAAACCCATTTTTGTCCAATTTTTACGATTTTTTATTGATGCAATTCTTTCAGAATATGGCCCAGTACATTGGGATATAAGGATCTAATGAGACAAGAAATCATTTTTGATAATTTTATGAATGTTAACCTCACCCAGTGTATTTGACTAGGGGGAGGGGTGCAGTAAAAACCATAAAATGACCCCAATATTATGATAGCAAGCGTCAGATCCGACATTCAATATTCAGTCGTCGTTCACAAAAGAATCTGGGCGTCAATAATCGAAAGTCCGATTTCGTATGACAGCACCATATGTGTGTTAAATATCTTTTGTGTTAAATGCCGTCATTTTCATCTGACGACGATACAGCTCACCAATTCCCAGTGTACGAGTTGTCACAGCGACACAGCTCACCAATTACCAATATACGAGTTGTCAGAGCAGTTCCATCATAGCTCTCTAGATTTGTATGTAATACCGCTCATGCCCTTGCTAGGGGCCGTGTGGTCATGTCATCCAAGTTGCCACATGAACAGGTACAATAAAAGCGTACCTGAGATACAACACATATCACGAATCGTTAGATTCTTGGTATGTGCTTTAGAATAGGTTAACCAGGAGACTATACTGTGAGGTCAGGTGGCTCTGTCAGTATGTCGGCACTTCTTCCCACTTCCCTTATATGCCTTGTAATTTCTACCCCTGTATATGGTGAGATTCTGCTGGTGGACGTTTCGTCCCCGAGGCCCGCCCCATGTACAGACCTCTTGGTCTTTGATATATGTTGGCATTGTGGGAAGTTGATGCTGAGTCGACATCGGGCCTTACAAACTAGTCTTTTGTGTTAAATGCCGTCATTTTCATCTGACGACGATACAGCTCACCAATCCCCAGTGTACGAGTTGTCACAGCGACACAGCTCAACAATTACCAATATACGAGTTGTCAGAGCATTGCCATCATAGCTCTCTAGGTTTGTATCTGATACCGCTTATACCGGTGCTAGGGGCCGTGTGGTCATGTCATCCAAGTTGCCACATGAACAGGTACAATAAAAGCGTACCTGAGATACAACACATATCACGAATCGTTAGATTCTTGGTATGTGCTTTAGAATAGGTTAAACAGATGACTGTACTGTGAGGTCATGTGGCTCTGTTAGTATGTCGGCACCTCTTCCCACTTCCCATATATGCGTTGTAATACATAAAATCCTTAATCACTGACCATTAATCTTTATCCAAATGAATGCCAAGTCATTTCCAGAGTATATATCTCAGTCAGGGTATATTCTGTGAAGTCATGTGACGCAGCCAGTATGTCGGCACCTCTTCCCACTTCCCTTATATGTGTTGTAATTTGATCCTTACTGTTCATTTGAACACCATGAAGATGTAAAACATATAATATTCAAACGGCCCCTAGCCCCGGGTTGAACGGAATTAGACGCAGGATACGAAAGGTAGCGCCAGAGAGACAGTCACTCACGCCAATTTCTTGAAAGGCGGGACAGTTTCAATACATCTTCGACAATAGTGTCTAATTCTGCTGAACCCGGGGCTAGGGGCCGTATGTACTTCAAGATCCTCATGGTGCTCATATGAACAGTCACAATCAAAGCGTGACTGAGATACATCATTCTCTAGATGACGACTTTACAACGAATATCATATGGATTAAGAATACTGATCAGCGATACGGATTTGATATTTTTGGAACATCATGATGTCTTGTCGGCATCACTAAAAAACCCGCGGACAGCTTCTCTCTTGCAGGAAACTAGCCTATGTGTATGTATAATACGAATGTCTTTCTGAATTTGGTGCTAATGCTGTTATATGGAATATGGAATAGGTCTTTGTATTATGGATGCGGATATTCTTTATTGGACGACGGCTGAATTATGAATGACGGACCAGACGCTTGTAATTTACTGTTACATATCTCTTGGATACTCCCCTTGCAATAGCAATATCTCCGGTTTAATGTACATCATGTGATAAAGGAACTCCAGATGGCCCTGTCGATATCAATTACTGTGAAAATCCACATATCGTAATATTTCCCAGTCCTATAGCTTTTATTACAGCGAACAACTTATAACCTATTCCAGTGTTCTAACTTGATGTCTGCTACTCGAAAAACTGGACAATAAAAATCGACAATAAAATTACTGCGTTCAGTTAGCCCTCTTCTCTTCGGAGATTGACGGAATATCGTATCCACGATGATTGGTTTTTGCAGAAGTAATTTTCAGTCGCCCTGATCAGTTTCCTTCTTGAACTATAAAATATGTCATTATGTGAGCGTGTCGTGGCCGAAGTAGTTAGAGTGTTTGACTCTGACCCGGAGTGCTACAGCCTCGCCAGCGACCGCTTACATATATACTCGCCTATTCACAAGGCGCTGGACTGATTCGGTGTCCAGGGTAATATGGACTGATGGTGGAACTAGTTGCTACGCTAGACCTTCGCCAGCGGAGGCACTTGGGGAATAAAGTACCTGGGTGTCTTTCAGTGACCGCTATATAAATTCACTCACAGTAGTACATCGCATACACCGCTAGGAAGCTCACATGGTTAGACTATCACAGCACTTTCAAGATAGTAGTTCGTCCAATTGTAGAACTGTATAAATGTTCACTTCACAGCACGATAGTTGAGCTATAAATGTTGAGTGGTTCCAATTGATCGTATATTAATATGTACTCCTATACGGAGGTCCTTATATATAGAGGAGGGATTTATCTACTGAACTGAACTGAACTATGGCTACTTTTGAGTCAATGGGGTTATAGGCAGCCTGTACGATCCCCCGGTGAGTCATCGACTAAACTGGAACTCTCATATAAAATTATATAAAAGAAAGTTCATGGCATATATCTTTTCTGAACGGCCCATTTATTTAGGGTCTGGTACGCGAAACGATGTAAAAATAAAATACAGCCTTCCCCAATAGCAATTCTAGCAGAAGATAAGTCATTATTAATGACATGTGATTCCTCCATTTGAATGGACCATTGAACGTCACGTGATATCTCACAGAAAGTTATATTCAAAGTCCAAAGAAACATTTATTCGCTCACCGGTGAATATAACTTTCGTTGACGTCACTGTCAAATCCTATCACGCGACTGACGTCACTTCCAATACGTCAGATGGAGATATAATCAGAATAATTGTACTTCCTCCCTGAATATGTCTATTCAAATTCAACCCAATTGCTATTGTTTCATATGATAAAACAATTATCTGATTCAAATTCGGTAAATAAGATGTTTTATGTTTATACGAGGTGAATGTTGGTTTACTTTGGTCCAAAACATCGTATTTACCTCACTGGAATCAAATAATTGTATAATGTTCAACATACAAAATGTTCAATTTCAGCAATCTTTATACCTTCTGAACATACAAATGCTCACGTCAACCCGAAAGTCCCAACCCCAAACCTTGATCATCTCGTCCGGAGATTCTATTTCAGAACAATCAGCCTGTTAAATGGGTATCAAATAGAGAAATAACGATTATGTATTACAGTTTCCCTATTCAAAATGAAGATCCGTTATGGTGGAAGGTTATGCCTTTCCAAGCAATGGTGAAACGGATACTGAAAAAACTAGATAGAATTAGAAACGTAAGTAACAACGCTGCTTTTCGTAGCACTGGAAGAGTAAACGCTTCCGCATACCAACAGCAGAGCGGTTTATACAGTGTCAGAGATTAGTACAACTGGTTTGATCAGATCCACTTTTCGTTGAGAACATGGAGAAGTGCTTCGCCTCCACACAACTTATTCTCGGACTTCAAAAATTTATTTCATATGCAGATCTCCTTCTGGTGAGGTACACCACACCTAATCATCATTTATTAATATTTAATGCACGTACGTTCTGTTTGCAAGACGAATCAGGTCGGTGTTTAACCCTATCTGATCTAGTCGATCTGGGGTGTACCACAGTCGGGGTGGGGGATTTCGACCCGCCCCTCCAATATTCTCTTTATCCATGCGACTAGGGAGCTGAACCCTCCACACGAGACCAGTGAATCAAGTTCTACCAGAAAATTAAATTTGGCCTCGGTAAAGTTTCTATTCTCTGGAAAACTGCATGAGAAATTAGTAAATAATCATCTGATGTGAAATATAATAGTTCCTAACCACTTTTATCCACAAGAAAGCAAAACTATTGAAGAAAATTACTTAATCCTCTCCTTTCAGCTTGATGACAAGCTGTACATTATTAGTAAAATAGAAATAATCACTCCAAGAGTGGAGCAATGTTCGGTATTTAGCCTCACAAACGGTGAATGGAATAAATGGACACCGTAATCACGCCCAATAAATTCTCTGAGGTGGTGCATTATTTCAACGCAAGAGCCATTTCAGTCATTGGTGTATTGTGTTGATTACTTCTGGATTGCTCGGTTGTTGACTTGTTTTGTTCGAAAACTTAGAATTTTGTTTGATCGTCGCTATATAACTGTATATTGCTGAACGGGACATTAAACTTTAATTCTCTCTCTCGCTCTCTCGATCATTTAGCTACACACATGCGAGACTGAAACTATCAATCGACCTGAGCAAAATATGCTATCTAAGCATCCCACCCCAATGTTATATAGCATACATTTCAAAGCCCTCGATAATTTCAGATTCACGTTTAGGAATATAAGGCTGACAAGAAATTCCGTTATATAAGTAAAATTCCAAGCATCCTACATAGATGAAAATTACCACACTGTACCATTAATCAAACTCTCCCAGAATATACCCTATGCTTACTCTATTCTGTCTCGCTCGTATATGGTCACCCACTAGGCCTCCTCTCCCCCCCACAACGCCAAGGTGATTTCTACATTTGTAACGAGATCCAGACCTTCCACTACATAACTATTAATCTAAGCATCCCAACCCAGGAGCTATGTGATATTCCATCAAAAAGTTGTTGATCTAAGATTTTCGCCTCCTATAGCGTCTGGCGTGAACCTCCTCAACGATTTCAGCTCTTTAGTGAGACGTTTTGAGATATTCCACCATATAACTCTCACCTTTAGGCCTATATTATTGGAGGTTAACGGTCTTATTGATTAAATATGTTCAATCGAGACACGGCGAGAGTAGGCCCCAGGGATTCTATATTCCTGCAGACGGTTTTGTCTGTACGTATTCGGGTACTTTTGAATCTTACAGAATGTCAAGAGCCACTAAGGATTACGTGGGGTTTGAGCTCATTGAAGAATTCCACAGCGCGGGTGTTTGAATTCTAGGTTTTGGTATTTGACATTCAATATGATGACTGCAAACGATCGCCATAAAAAATCTCACACTATCGTGGAGGGTATTTCACAAAACTAGACCTTGGTGGTATTCTTGGGAACTCAACATTTTGATGATGCGAAAACGAACATGACGCCTCGCCCTATATAAATTTTACTGATCCCATAAATTTCTGTATTGGGTTACTAACAAACCGTGTAACGAATTTATGCCACTGAATTAAGACCCTTTCTGATGTCCATAGGCAAATTCTGCGATAAAGGACTTTTTGTGAACAACTTTGGCCCTATGTTGTTGTTGCTCACGAAAGAAAAAATACACTGTATGTAAATTACAAGCGTCTAGTCCGTCATTCATAATCCAGCCGTCGTCCATTAGAGAATGTCCGCGTCCATAATCCAAAGACCTATTCCATATTCCATATAACAGTATTAGCACCAAGTTCAAAAAGACAATCATAGTATACATAAACATAGGCTTGTTTCCTGCAAGAGAGAAGCGGTCAACAGTTTTCAATGATGCCGGCAAGACATCATGATGTTCCAAAAATATCAAATCCGTATCGCTGATCAGTATTCTTAATCCATAATATTCGTTGTAAGGTCGTCATCTAAAGAATGATGTATCTCAGTCACGCTTTGATTGTAACTGTTCATATGAGTATCATGAGGATCTTGAAGTACATGGGTTCATACGGCCCCGGGTTAAGCGGAATTAGACACAATTTACGAAACGTAGCGCCATAGATCTTGCACGCCACATTCGTATTTTGCTATCAGCATGCGATATGTATCGCCAAATTTGAGAAACTTTGAGTGGAGGCGCTTGGTGGAATAGCCCTGTTTTATAAGTTTCTGCAACAATGTTTTGTGACGTTGATTAAAATCATCACATCTAACACAGGATCTAGCAAATGCTACTAAGCGAGATATGTATACGCCATATGCAGGTCCCACTGGAATATTACTATCCAGAAAGGGATAGTTTACGATGTCGAAATTGTAATCATCCCTTTTGTCATAAAGTCGACGAGAGAGAATGCCCGCTTCATTTTTATAGAGATAGAGATCTAAATAAGATGTGCCTGTAGGGCTATCTGTAGTTTCCTTCAAATCCAGTGAAGGTGGATATATATCCTAGTCACACATTTTTGCTCATCGCTGATTACGATGAAATACGAGCTGTTCACATTATGATTGCTATCTAATTTAAAACTACAGCTGCTGAAGCTCACCTCTATCGTCTATTACAAAAATTTGTTGTCAAAATGAAGCCCGAGGAGTAATCGACGTAGTCCGTGAGCTACTGGGGCTCACCTTGCATCCCCCCCACTACAGACCGAAACTATGTTTTTTATGTGCTTTAGGACATGTCAAATAAGAAACAATTTGTTAACAGTCGATAAACTGGGACTCGCTAACCTTTTTATCACTTTGAAATTACTCCTGTGTTAATAAGTACAATTTTTGTGACAATAGGGGGTAGGGTTACAAGAATAGTCTTATCTTCCATAATTATTATCCAATCTTTATAATGTTGACCACATATTATTCAGCATTGATTGCTGCATCGAATATTTAGAAGATAATATCACTATTTGTTGGATATGACGTCACACAGGGACCATACATACAAAAGTAGCAGTAGTAGCGAAAGCGGGCGTTTTGGGGTGCGTGAGGGTGTGCTTGAGCGATTGAGGGACCATTCTTGGTTCGAATGCGTCGGATGAGGGATCTCCACATGATCTGTGATGTCATTGGTGACGTCATCAGTAGGAGTAGTAGACAAAGTAGGCATTTTGAGGATGCGGAGGAAGGTTTTTGGGGTAGAGATGGACCATCCGTGGTCTAAATGGACTGTGTGGGGTGTCCCTCTGCATCTACATGCAGAGAGTTACAAGATGACACCCCACACGGTCCATTTAGACCACAGATGGTCCATCTCTACCCCAAAAACCTTCCTCCGCATCCTCAAAATGCCTACTTTGTCTACTACTCCTACTGATGACGTCACCAATGACATCACAGATCATGTGGAGATCCCTCAAGCCGTGGTCTACATACCGAGGGCTTCACTTTGACACCAAACCCGACGCATTTGAACCAAGAATGGTCCCTCAATCGCTCAAGCACACCCTCACCAACCCAAAACGCCAGCTTTCGCTACTACTCCTACTTTTGTATGTATGGTCCCTGTGTGACGTCATACCCAACAAATAGTGATATTATCTTGTAAATATTCGATGCAGCAATCAATGCTGAATAATATGTGGCCAACATTATAAAGATTGGATAATAATTATGGAAGATAAGACTATTCTTGTAACCCTACCCCTATTATCACAAAAATTGTACTTATTAACACAGGAGTAATTTCGAAGTGATTAAAAGGGTAGTGAGTCCCAGTTTATCGACTGTTAACAAATTGTTTCTTATTTGACATGTCCTAAAGCACATAAAAAACATAGTTTCGGTCTGTAGTGGGGGGGATGCAAGGTGAGCCCCAGTAGCTCACGGACTAACGCGAGCCAGCCGACGCGACTGCTTTGAGACAGGAGCTACCGTAAATGGAGATAACCTAGTTACCCACCCCGAATTACAATCGACGGCGGTGGATGGAAAAATATCGGGCGACCATGTGACCGTGATCGCTCGTTTTCATTGGACGGTTTAGTCTGAAGCGTGATAACGTCAAATGGAAACTTCAGATCAGACATCCAGTAGCCGGTTATCGTCGATAAAGAATATCCGAGTTCACAATCGGATGACCTCGTACTATTGTACTAAAATTCATGTAGGCGTAAAATTAATGGATGTGTGTAAGAATGAAGATTCTAGGGGAATCCTTAGTCCATTTCCTAATTAGTATGCACACCGTTTTTATTCACAACCAATCTTGCAACCTTCGCCGTTTGGCGTGATGTCTTTTTCTCCTGTATTGTTCTACATGCTTGTTTTTACTTAGTAGTTCAAAACTTAGTTCCGCAAGACCGCCTCTACCTTGACCAGTATGAGATAAGTAGGCCCACCGCATGTGCGGGCAGTCTAATTATTCCTCGCTCAAGTCTTTTGTATTCCACAACTCCTATACATTGTCATCTGGAGTCGCTCTCAATACTGAGCGGGTCCGAAAAACCAACGCTCAACACGAAATACTCTCTTGTTTTCCAGTTTCATGCATGCGTGTTATTTCTTTTTATTCTTATTCCTGTGTCTCAAGGTTTGTCGTATTGTACTGAATTGAATTGTACTCATGTCAATGGCGCTAATCGCAAGTTGTGCAATCTGTGGAACCTCATATTCATGCATTCTATTTGGTTCTTCAGTGACTACTCGTTCTATATTGTCTGCGTGCTACCTCCAATTGTTCGTAATTCTAAAAGCATTCAATTTTGCACCAAATGGATAGATTTCATACCACACACTTCACTCAGTCATGGATTTACTTAGTGAGTTACCCTTCTATAATGAAAACATAGATGTTGATTGCACTCGCGACGAAAGACTTTTAGACGGTTTTGAACATATGTGTTTTAATCCACTAGAACTAAATCACCCAGAAAGCTCAATCTTTTTAACTGACGATACGGAATGTGAAGTTGCTCACTGGGAAGAAATTAATTCACACCAGTCCAACTATTATTTTGAGGACCAATTTGAAGACTTTATTGAATCAAACTGAGCTTGAAAAAACATTTTGCTGAAGTGCTTGCACTTATTCATAATATGAAGTTTAATTTTTCATTGATAGGAATATCTGAAAGCTGGTTAGATCCTCAGACAGAAACTTTATACACAATTCCAGGTTATCATCCTTTTCCACTTTCGCGTAACAATGAACAAGGCGGCGGTGTGGTCCTTTACGTCAAAGATGAATTCATGAACTGTAAAATTCGCGAAGACCTTTCTTTTATAGATGAACATGATCAGCATGAGTCTCTGTTTGTTGAAGTGTCTAATGGAACTAATACCTATGTAATTGAATTAATATATCGTCCCCCTGGAAAAAATGTGGATAATTTTAACTCCAGCCTGCTCTCTGTTTTTAACAGACTAAAACCTGAAAATAAAAAATGCATAATAATGGGTGATTTTAACATCGATCTACTCAAAGCCAATCACCATGGCCCATCAAAACACTACTTGGAAATTATGAACTCATTTTACTTTTTTCCAAAAATTACAAAACCTACCAGAGTAAGATCTCATTCAGCTACCTTAATCGACAACATATTCACTAATTTCCACGAAGAGGACCTGGGTTCCGGCATAATACTCTCTGACATATCTGACCATTTTCCTGTCTTTCATATTACAAATTGTCTTTCCTCCCCACCTAAACAATCAATGAGAGCACCTCAGTCTCGCAGAATAAATCCGGCACAGAAATCACTATTCGAAGATAAACTTCGAAACACAGACTGGCGACATGTTGTGGATGACAATGACACAAATAGTGCCCTGAATAGTTTCATGAATACATTTCACCCAATTTACGAAGAATGCTTTCCAGTGGTATCCAAAAATGTTCCAAAAGTTAAAATACTTAAACCTTGGATCACTTCATGTCTACTCCGCTCAATCCGAGACAAAAATAGGCTATATAGACTGCATATATCTAAAAAGGATCATGAATCAACTCGCGAATACAAATTGTATAGGAATAAACTTAATCATACCCTTAGGCTAGCTAAAAACAAATATTACGAAGAAAAATTTAATGACGCATATAATGATATTAAGGGAACCTGGAGAGTTATAAATGGATTGTTAGGTCGAAAAAAAATCGAACTCTCTTCCAAGTCTCTTTCATTTTAATGGAGATGAAGTAACTAATCCGACCGAGATCGCCACAAACTTCAATGACTATTTTTCTTCTATTGCCTCTGATCTTGCCTCTAAAATTCCTACAACTCAGAATGATTTCACTACGTATCTAGACCAATCCTACAATAAGGATTTCTCGTTTGAACCTTGCACTCCGTCCGAAATTAATGATGTAGTGTCTGTACTCAACAAGTGAGAAATGACTACATTGTGGTCAAAACCTGCGGCAGTGGCAATAATACAGTGAAAGACATATCAGCGGAGGTAGTGGTAATTGTAGAAAAAAGCGCCATCTGCCAGTGTTTTTATGCCAAGGGAAGTAATTTTCAACTTGTAATCCACAATTGTAGGGATTGCGTAATAGTTCTGATACCATATATATATATTCACTTTCCCCATTCAAAATCCGACGATTCTGACTCGGCCGTGCCGTCTATACTGAATTGACAGACGAACTCACCATGATCGCTTTAGCAATGTTTTGGTACAAATATCGTGTATGCCAAGTTTCAAAACATTTGGGTCAGTCGTTACTTTTTGCAAATCAAAAAGGCTTTCAAATATTTGGAAATCCAAACAAATTTCGAGGATTTAGTCATAGCGCGAAAATCTGCGCTCTTCAGTCTCCCTTCTCGCTTAATTTGCCGATCAAAATGGAAAATTTATATTTTCTTCAAAGTTATTTTTCAATAAATTTAGTGTCAGGTCTATCACTTCGATCTGTGAAACCACGGAATGGGATGTAAGGCTTTATCGAACTGTCCAAGAGGCATAATGACACTTTTTCACTATTCAAATTGAGGCCTGTTACAGTCTTGATATTCGATTAAAATAACGTTCGTTATCATCTGTGAACTAAATTCCTTGCCACTCTTTTCCACGCAGCATTCTTAGGAAATATCATCTCATCTGACATGTTCGGCCAAGCCTTTTCGAAGGTTGCTAATTTTATTAATTTCTTTTCTTTAAAATCAAATTCTGCCAGCAAGAAACATTTCTAGTCAGTATCTATGGATATCTTCCTATACTCAATTTGCGAATATGCTTGTCATTCCGAAGGTGATTCAAGTGCGAAATTTCGGGGCTAGTTCACTAAACAAGGTCTGTGTGTAAGAGAATGATGTCGAATTCTCGTTATTATCTTTTGATACATCAAATTGTTGCATTCGCGAAAATGACTGCCAAGTTAAAGTCAATGCGAAAGGTATCTAAGTATCAAAATCAAACTCGAAAACCCCTCCAGGAAAACAAAGGCCCTAGCTTTTGGCCACGAGGTCAACATCTATGGCCAGTAACTGCTATATATGACGTAAACTGATTGACAAAGTAACGTAAATTTTGTATAGAACCAGTAAATTCTAGCAGAAATGGGCTCCGACTTGAGAGAATGATGTCAAATGTAATCTATTTGTGCGCATTGTCTGCTGATACACATAAGTATTGAATTTACGGAAGTGATTAATGCTATTCTAAAGGGATTCTGAGTGCGGAAGAGGACGGGAACATCAATACCAGCGAATCAAGGCCCTGGCTTGCGAGAATGAAGATAGAGAGGCTGTGTTCTGAAAGAGAATCATTCAAAATAGCTATTTGCCAAATTTCATGCAACCGAAAGTGCACAATATAACTGCACGACTGCGAGGTATTGTTCGCGCACAGGGGTGTCCAACTCATTAAATACTACATAGTCATTTCTGTCTCTTCGAAGTGGGCTACCATTTGAAATTGTCCGGTAATGAGTGAGTCCATCTGAATCCTTTCGTCGGCAAAATAAGCATTCAAGATTCAAGATTTTATTGTACAAACACCAGTCAAAGGCAGAGTACAACATTTTAAGAGGAATACAACTAGAGAAACAATGGAACAGTGACATTAATATTTATATATATGTTATATCTGAGAGATATGTTATATCTGAGTGTTACCGTTGATATTAGAACCTTGATTTTTGGCATTAAAGTGCATCAGGGGACTGTTACCAGCATGTTTCGAGCTGACTTACTTTTGATGAAAATTTCTGGTGATTTTTGATTAAAATCACTGGTGAATCTAACTTGAGCCGTGCCCATCTTAATATAGGCAGGATTTCAACTGGGGGTCCAAGAGTTCAGCGTGCGTCGGAGTCCTAATGCCTACCCTACTTCTTGTGTCCTGTGACGTTATTCACACTGGGCATTAAAGTGCATCAGGGGACTGTTACCAGCATGTTTCGAGCTGACTTACTTTTGATGAAAATTTCTGGTGATTTTTGATTAAAATCACTGGTGATTCTAACTTGGGCCGTGTCCATCTTCATATTGGCAGGATTTCAACTGGGGGTCCAAGAGTTCAGTGCGTGTCAG
Organism: Hanleya hanleyi; assembly: GCA_036873755.1. Taxonomy (NCBI): domain Eukaryota; kingdom Metazoa; phylum Mollusca; class Polyplacophora; order Lepidopleurida; family Hanleyidae; genus Hanleya; species Hanleya hanleyi. The sequence continues at coordinate 23,862 of JAVTVY010055382.1, forward strand.
AGTCCTAATGCCTACCCTACTTCGTAGGTCCTTTGACGTTATTCACACTATTCTCATATATAATAATTAACGAAGCAATAATTCATTCCACCGAATATAGTTGCAAATGAATTCAAACGCGCTTGAAGACAGTGTTGTCATGTGAGATCGGAGGTTGAAAAGAAAAGTGTGGCACAGATCACACTCTCTTAGCGCATGCGCATTTCAAAAAGTCACAAGAACAACAAGAAGAAGAAGAACAACAACAACGCGAGCCTCCCGTAGACCTGCGTGCCGCAGGTAAAAATGGGTCTCCTGGCATTGATGATATCCGCATGTCTCTAATAAAGCCTATCTTCAGTTTAATCTCTACCCCCATATCACACATTATCAACTTGTCATTTCAAAATGGATATGTTCTCACTGTCCTCAAGACTGCCAAAGTCACTCCTGTTTATAAGTCTGGAAACAAAACACTTGCTGAAAATTATCGTCCAATATCTGTTCTCCCTTGCTTTAGTAAAGTTTTTGAAAATGTCGTTGTTTTAAGGATGATTATCTTTTTGGAATCAGTGATGATCATATCCCCAAATCAATATGGATTCTGAGCTAACCATTCTACCTTCCTTGCTGTTCTTTCTTTATACGACAAACTTATTGCAGCCAAAGAATTGAAACAATATAGTATCTCCACTTTTTTAGACTTATCCAAAGCTTTTGACACGGTAAATCACGAGATTCTCCTACATAAGCTCGATTATTATGGCTTTCGTGGTGTAGCAAACAACTGGTTCCGCAGCTATTGATCTGCTCGATCTCAATGCGTATCATACAAAGGGACAATATCTCCGTTTAATCCTATTAACATGGATGTACCACAAGTCAATACTGGGTCCAATACTTTTTCTATTATACATAAATGACATAACATCTATCTTAGATATTAATCTCTTTGCAGATGATACAAGTGCTTCACTCCCAGATGAAGATCCAATTAGACTGGCCGAGCTTATGTCTCGCGAACTTGGAAAACTTCATGGTTGGCTCTCCTGTAATAAATTGTCTTTGAATGTGAAAAAAAAACAAATTTATATTTTTTAAACCATATAGATTGCGTTATACAAATATACCGAAGGTTTCAATATTTGGTGCCGAGATAGAATCTGTTACTAGTTTGAAATTCCTTGGGGTGCATTTTAATGATAAATTGAATTGGCAAACACATATTGACGAACTCACTTCTAAACTTTCAAGAAATATTGGCGTCATTAACAATATACGAAATTGCCTCAACAGAAAAACTTTGATCATGTTGTACTACTCGCTATTTTACTCTTATGTATCTTATTGTAATTTGATTTGGGGAAACACTTTTCCTACTCATCTAAAACCACTTGTGCTGCTACAAAAAAGGCTTATTCGTATCATAACCAACAGTAACAAATACGCCAGTTCTACTCCCTTATTGGAGCAGTCGAACATCCTGCCGTTTTGTCAAATAAATAGTTATTTGATTTTATTATTCACCCATAAATTCCTCTACAATTCCGTCTCAATTCCGATCAAATTCTTAAACTACTTTACAAAACTTTCGGAAGTCCACTCTTACCCAACACGACAAGCTAGTCTTAATCTATATCGACCGAGAGTGCAATCAAATCTATCATTTTACTGTACCAAGACGAAGGCTTCGCGTATTTGGAACGCCTTACCGTCTGACTTAAAGTCATGTTTATCTCAGTCCATTCAAATTTCGAAGGCGTATTCATACTATATTTTCACATTTTGCCACTTTTGCACACACCGACATCATTTTCTTGGCCAACAATCGCTCCAATACTGACCTTGAGACACACTTATTTTATGTAAAACACGTGTACCTTATCAATTTCACAAAGCCCTATCTTACATATTTAGTTTAGTTCAAATGTAGTTAGTTAACAACTATAGAGCTGGGTGCATCACCATTGTTAATTCACATATTTAAATTTGAGAGTATCTTCAACTCCTATTGTCTTATTTTCGAGCTGGTAAAATCACTAACAATTATTATTTTATGGGATATAACAAGCCCTCTGGGGTTTTATTCCCGCCATATATTTATTTATTCACATACCTCTGTCTTTATTTATATATGGTGAATAAACAATCAATCAATCAATCAATCTCTCACTTGCCACACCAGCGCTCTACCTACTGAGCTAAAGGGAAATTTCCGTTACCTGTAAGATAGTACAAGCACTGGTACAGGAGCCGCTCGTTACAGATGTACAAAAAAACCCAGTTAGCTCGAGATATTTAGCTGACTTAAAGGGAGCAATGGTCCAGAGCTTGCTACCTATTTTATTGACATTTGATCGGCAGTCTACTTTTTTGAAACACTTGTAATGTTCAAAAGTCTATGTCCGACCATTAATCTACGAGAATCTCGGGAACATCTTAGGAAATTAAAAAGAGTTCCACTGTATGATAATGATACGGCAACGGCGATGGTTTGAAATTGGACGACTGTCTACGGAAATTATTCATCCCAAATTTCTGTTGCGAGAACCTCTTTGATTTGCCCGAGAACCTACAAAAACCGATCCTCCAGTCCAGCCCAGCTCTTTTTGAACATCATACAATTCTGGTTTCATATTAATAAAATTATATGGGTAAATAGTAAGGGTAAATAGTACCTCAAAATATCCCAAACATATCGTTCCATGATGATCCAAGTGTTCCACTGGGCGTTATTAACTATTCCTATTCCACTGTGTACTAAAATTCACTATAAGTATACTGCATTAAACTGAGCAAAGCTATCACTGAACAAATTTATGCCGCCATATTGGATTCGCATTCAGGCAAATGAACTCCCACTTTTTATGTGAGCTGAGCATTTTGGAGCACATTATCAACAGTGACGTGTTCGAGGTAGTTGCACTCCTATCTCATGAAGATAATACTAACAGATATGTGCCACTATAGTGGGCTAAATCGACACGATTTCGCAAAGTTTGAAACAAGCCTTTCCCGAAGAAAATCAAACCGCCCTCCATTTTCTCCCACGTGATCCTTGTGCGCATGCGCATTGACTAGTATCATTTATAACCTGTTTTCCGAACACAATGGTATAGGGTAACAAGCACCTACATAATCGGGGCACCAGGCTAACCAGTTCAGACTCGTTTCTATCTCATATAGTGGCCTGCTTTTGATGACATTTAAATAGAATTTCTATATTTTTAAGCGTCACTAAGTTGACTGGGTCAAACAATCTCTCTGAACAGATTATATTAATCAAATTTTGCAAAAGTGTATGTTATCATAGCACCGTATTTTTTCGCATGTATGTTGATTCGGCAAAGTTTCGAGCTTGTTCTGTTCTGTTGGCAGACGTTGAATGAAATACCGTGAGCAAAAGAAAATACTCAATCGAGTCACAATTTTAGCACAGTTGAAACTATGTTTCGATCACTGGTTCCGACAGTATAAAAATATATTCTCCGGTATAAATTGTCTGTAAGATGTAACATTTTCTTCACCCTCTAAATATATACCTGTTTACATGTATCTCCCTGCTCCGACCTCGGTTCACAGGGGCAATTATATTGTACAAATATAAAAAAAATGGCATATTTACCTGGAAGGTTACGTCGTTAATGCCAATTAGATCAGCTAAGGTAGCATTCTGTGAAATGTGATCTTTAAGAACCGACAGGCTGGGAGTTGCAAAAGGTAAAGCGATTTTCTCTCGGTTCTCCCCGATCAACAGCAGACAAGTCGCCATCTCGCAAAAAGTCCACTTTGATGAATAGAACGAGCGACGTGAAAATAACGGCTGTGCGCAATTTATCGTAATGGAAGTTTGTTTGGAAGTAATATCGCGTCGGCTTAGACTGGAAATGATGAACAGCATGGGAAGCGAAGCCATGCTTATTTACAAATTCATGAACAATAGAGGCGATGCATATATTGTTAAGCATTGGCAGAATAAACTCAAAAACTAATTGAGCAATAGAATCATCACCGATATGTTTGTTTAACCAAAACTTTGCGTTAGCGTCAAAGAGATATGAGATAAAGGCAGGCCGAGGATTATGATTACGAGCTTTCATTGAACCCACCCACTGCCCTCAGGGGCATGTCCCCACCCCAGGGGATCTGAGCTGACCCTCATAGGCCACGGATTAAGAAGTGAAACCCACATGAGCCGACCCTTAAGTGAAACCCTCATGAGCCGAATCTCATACACCACGGATTTCACCCCCATGGCTCATTCACCCCCATGTGTTAGTTTATAGTGATAGAGAGACCGTGTGCCCTTTCTATACTACTCATCGCGCACTACTCATCGCGCATGCGCAGTCGACCCATTCTACTGTAGGGTGCAAGCCTAGCACATGGAACCTCAGGTAGCGAAATCCCTAGGTCTCTCGGACCACCCTATCCCGCGCCACACCTATAGGGATAGGGAGATCGCGTGCCCTTTCTATACTACTACTCATCGCGCATGCGCAGTCGACCCATTCTAGTGTAGGGTGCAAGCCTGGCCCATGGAATCTCAGGTAGCGAAAACCCCAGGTCTCTCGCCCCACCCTATCCCGCGCCGTACAGTGAGTAAAGTGGAGGAGGAGGAGTAGGACACAGTGAGTTATGATTATGGTGTGTTAAAAGGGGTCGTTTCCGGACAGGATGTTAGCCATTACTTTAATCAAGTAATAATTTGTGACGATAATCGCACAATTATTAATGGGTAACATGCACAACAAGCTGTCATGATTATCACTTCGAACCGTTTAAGTCCATTTCACACCTTCTTGTCTCAGTGGATCAATCAAAGCCCATAATTTAACGCCCCTCCCCCCTGTAGTCTTGGGCTCTTGAGTGAGAACACTAGAGCGGCTGTTCAATTTTCACTCCCTCGTAAAACCGACTGGGGGATTGATACTTATGGTCTGCAGCTCGTTTTTTTTATAATATTTCCGTTGGAAATTTTTCTCAAATGTTAGAGAGACAAAAAGGCCAAATTGTTAGATCCATTGATTTAATTTCGTGTAGAAAGTTGGGGAGTTTGAAAATTTTGATGGTTTACCGTAAGCATGACAGGGAAATACATTTCCTCAACATAGAAATTAAGTTCCAAAAGTGTATGGAAAATTAAGTATTTGCACCTTTTTAACACCTTTCAATAAATTTACACCTTTATGGGTGTAAAATCAGGGTTGGAATCAATCTTCATACATTTGCACCTTTTCTAAACCTTATTTACACCTCCTAAGGGTGTAAACATGAACCCAGAAGGTGTAAACGTTTGATTTACACCTTTTTTGCACCTTCTGAGCTTAGAGTGTATTGTTAAGTCGAATCAATTAAACATTGTACATCAATGATCCTGTCTAACCTGCTAGTTATAAATAAAGCAGCAGGTTACCGGCGATTAGAGATTCATTTCATCCAGTTTCATTCACGAGGCAAATCGGTGGAAGCAAGAACCATCTTCGAAGAAGTTATCGTCAGTTTATTGCCATATCATTCAGATCTTAACTGTTGACTATAATTGTACCTGGGTAGTGATGATGTATTTATTACATACATGATATTAACGGGCTGTATTTTTCGAATATTCCAGTCAAATCTTCTCGATATTGGACGGTATTTCATCGGAGGATTGTTGTTCTCTTTCCCAGCGTGTACGTTCATCGACCAACATTTTGAGTATACTTGACTGTATCCAGAAATAACTACATTGGTACAACAGGTGCCCTGTCGGCGCACCATCTTCGGCGTTCGTCGGATCTCCACTTCAGATGAATTCCTTTGCCCGTATGGAAATGTGCTTAATAAGCATATCGATTAAGGCTCCTAGTTCTCGCCAATCAATGCCAATAATTAACAAATACGCTAGTGTTTTCGTCTGTAAATACACAGATAATCGAGGGGAAAACGGAATTGCCTGTATTTATGTAGTCAGAGCTTCCTCTGACCCCTCGCCAACGACGACAGA
>JAVTVY010055383.1:0-30647 GCA_036873755.1 Hanleya hanleyi
GACGATCTTCGGGGGTATGGGCTTTCAAATCTACGAACAGGTAGCCGTACGGACGAATTGTCGCTTCTTGAAACGCCCGCATAAAATGGTCAATGTTCTGAGGATAAATTCGACTACCAAACACACGGATTTGAGCTCTGTCGATGGGGTTGGAGAACAACACAAAGTATTGGCAGTTCAAGGCAATATCTCTGGACGCCTTCCCTTGAGGAAAGAGATTCTGAGTCAAATAGATGACGGACAGATTGCGATGATGGGACCCTTTGGTGAATAGGTCGGCGATTTTCGAATTGTACTTGGCCACACTCATCAGATCATCGAGCACTATGACGTTGGTCTGCTCGAAAGTAATAGGGTTCGTCTATGTCGTGAGGCATTCCTGGGACAAAGCTCACATTCTGTAACCTTGTAGTTTCGTAGGCGGGCTGCCATTCGCTTTAACACCAAACAACACGCGTCGGAGCTGGGGTTGCCACACCTTCCTCTAAGAACTTCATCACCCAGGACGTCCTTCCACACCCCGTGGGGCCGCTCTCCGTCATCGTATAGGGATGTTCTACATCACTTGGTGGACCTATAGCGGGACTCGGCTGTGTCTCTTGTCTATGCATTAGACGCATATGTCTGAGCATATTGTCGCGACGAGAGAGTGTCTTTTGACAGAACGGACATGTACTCGACATGGACATGAGGCTAATGGTGTACAACCGACCTTATATGACCACTCACTCACTCACTCACCGTCGTCAATGCGTCCATGCGTTAAGACGGGCGTTGGGGACGCCCCCCGGCGTTGTGCACGCCTCACTCACCCACTCACTCACCCACTCACACTCACTCACGAACTCGCTCACTCACTCACACACTCACTCACTCACTCAGGGCGTCAACGCCCGGTGGTGGTGGTGGGAACTCCCGTGTGGCAGAGCTCTTGGTTCGGAGCTCTTGGAGCTCAAAACCTGTGGAGCTCAGATCTCGGAAGTGACATGTGGCGATGATTACGAGCTTGGTAGGATTCTAGATTAACCTGGGAAGGATGGACAGTTCTATTTGGACCAATCAGCGGTCGAGAAAGAGAACCAATCAGCGGCCGAACAATCAGCCAATCGATAAGCACCGGGTTTTTCCATGCCTCGGGGACTTGGGGTCCCCACGTTAGGCTTTCGACGCGGTCCGCGCGTGCATCCGGGAGCTTCACCACAGAGGTATGTCTGCGTGTATGAGTGAGTTTTCGGGTTCCAGTCACGTGATAGTAAACATGGAAAAACTCTCATGTAAGATGAGGACCCGGATGTAAGTTGAGGACCCGGATGTAAAGCCACAGTACCCAGGGAAGTGACCTTTGCCCCTGCGCTACTCGGAAGTGACGTCATCGTACGCAGGCACACACACACATACACAGACCTGGTGCACCCACACCCTGGTGTACCCTATGCCCTACGGGCTATAGGGTACAGGGTGCACCAGGTATGTGTATGTGTGTGTGTGTGTGCCTGTGTACGACGAAGGCGTCCAGAGATATTGCCTTGAACTGCCAATACTTTGTGTTGGTCTCCAACCCCATCGACAGAGCTGTGTTTGGTAGTCGAATTTATCCTCAGAACATTGACCATTTTATGCGGGCATTTCAAGATGCGACAATTCGTCCGTACGGCTACCTGTTCGTAGATTTGAAAGCCCATACCCCCGAAGATCGTCGGCTGACGACCCACCTGTTACTCGGCGAGGAATCACCACAGCCCCTACATCATCCACCGAGTCCACTCCTGGTGAAGCAGCAGCCCAACCCCATACAGCGGGTCCGCTTCATACCATCAGTCCCGGAATATCACCCAACCGTGAAGGGCCAACCCGAGGTTGAAGAACATAATGTGAACTCGAGGCTATGGAAGGATTTGTTCAAAGAAAGCATGGACGCCAAGATGGGCGAGATTTTGGAGGCCACAGGAAACAAGTTTCAACGCAAAGGGTATTCGAAAGAGGAAGCTGCAATTTTAGCCCATAACAGATTGGCACCCAGACTGCGACGGGCTTTACGTCAGCAGTATGTCCACCTCCTAACCCATATGAAATAATTGGATAAGGACCCAGTCCATATGGAAATTGAAAGAACAGCGTCGATGTTGAAAACCTCGGGCATGAACTGAAAAGCAGCGTATGTCAGAGCAATAGCACGAAAGAAACATTTGTTCGAACGCATCATTAAACGACGTTAAAGCGTTAAGAAAGTGTGTTAAAGCGTTGAGACGAGCGTTAAGGCGTAACGACGGGCGTTGAGGGGCGTCACTACATTTCGATGGATTGATGTCAATTCCATGAAATCAGAGCTTCTGAGCTAATTCACCAGGGCGTTGAAGCGTTGAGCTAAGCGTTGATGGGCGTTACTGTCTATAAAAGCGAGCGTATTCCCAAAACACGCACAGTCGACATTCAACCGTCAACATGGCTTATACTTGTTCTGAGTGTGAACGCACGTTCACCAGACATTACGGTATGATGCGACACCAGAAAAATATTCATGGGACTGAAGACGCCGAGGAGCCCGTTGAGGCAGATACTTATACAGCGATTGATGAGAGTGCATTGACTGATACCGAATCCAAGATTGCTGACAGTCTATCTACTGATATGGAGAGCTTGACCTCAGAGAATCAGCCTACATCCCAGGAAAGTGAGGCAGAACCTACCTTCTGGGATCGTATTGTGACAGCAGCTATCAATACTCACGCTGAAGCGATCGAGGACGCCGGAGAGGATAATTTACAACAGACGTACACCCAAATGCGCCCCCGCATCAGGAAAACAGCCATGGCGATCTATGAACAGTATACCTTAATACCGCTTGAAATGAAAGGGGACCCCACGCACAGGTCCATCATGAAGACCAAGCGTCACTTGGAAGAGGATATGGGTTTACCACCTACCGAGGCCCTGGAAAATGCGATTAGAATGCGCAAACAGCTGTTTCAGGACATGCTGCCCGACGAATATCCAGGCCTGTCCGACGATAATTAGAATAAACGTTTCAGAATGAACATGACCGAAGAAGGAACTCTCTGAAATGGCGACATCTGATTGGACAAGAATACATCTAACGGACAAGAACGAATATGGCAGGACCAAATGGCGGTCTCTGATTGGACAAGAGTCTTTCTTGAATTGTAAACATACCCAACGCGGCTCCCCCAGCGTGGGTATGTTATGATGGAGGGGAAAATAAACTATATGAAAACAAATTATTGTTGTTGTTGTTCTCTCATGTGTCATCCTTGTTGTTGTTGTTACATGTATTTCCATACCCTTGGTGTATTACGCATGCGCAGAATGACGATATTCCGACCCCACATCCACCCCGTAGGATGCTCCCTCACATAGGCTTTACATTGATACCTCACTCGACTTCATCGGCCCACTAGGGGTCCGCCTCAACCGCAAAAACTTCTAGCGGGGCCCATACAGGGTCCAGTTTTCGACACTACATGACCACATCCAGACAAGATGGCCAGTTTTCGACAGCGGCCGTGCCGCCATCTTGAACCAGAAGACAGACGCCGCCATCTTGGATATGTCCCATAATGCACCGGGTCAAAATACGCGATTCTGATTGGCTGATGTCCAGAGGTCACGCCCCATTCACCCAAACCGGAAGTAACGTCATACCCCTCATTTTGCATGCACCCATCCACTGCCCCCTCCCATAGGCCTCACTTTGATACCTCACTCGACCCGATCGGACCAATAGTGGCTCCCCTAGATCCCAAAACGTCTATTTCCATACCCTTGGTCTACCGCTCATGCGCAGAATGGTGACAACGCCCGACCCGCAAGTCCAGTCAGATGCCCCTTCACATAAGCTTCACTTTGATACCTCACTCGACCCCATTGGCCCATGAGTGGCTCCCCTAGATCCCAAAACGTCTATCTCCATACCCTTGGTCTACCGCGCATGCGCAGAATGGTGACACCACCCGAGCCGCTAGTCCAGACAGATGCCCCTTCACATAAGATTCACTTTGATACCTCACTTGACCCAATCGGACCATTATTGGCTCCCCTAGATCCCAACACGTCTTTTTCCATACCCTTGGTCCGCCGCGCATGCGCAGACTGACACTAGTTCAACCCCACACCCAGCCCATTGGATGCCCCTTCACATAGGCTTCACTTTGATACCTCACTCGACCCAATTGGCCCATGAGTGGCTCCCCTAGATCCCAAAACGTCTATTTCCATACCCTTGGTCCGCCGCGCATGCGCAGAATGGTGACAACGCCCGAGCCGCTAGTCCAGTCAGATATCCCTTCACATAAGCTTCACTTTGATACCTCACTCGACCCAATCGCACCGTTATTGGCTCCCCTAGATCCCAAAACGTCTATTTCCATACGCTTGGTCTACCGCGCATGCGCAGAATGACACTGGTTCAACCCCACACCCAGCCCATTGCATGCCCCTTCACATAGGCTTCACATTGATGCATCACTCGACCCAATCGGACCATTATTGGCTCCCCTAGATCCCAAAACGTCTATTTCCATACGCTTGGTCTACCGCGCATGCACAGAATGACACTAGTGCAATCCCACACCCAGCCCATTGGATGCCCCTTCACATAGGCTTCACTTTGATACCTCACTCGACCCAATCGGACCAATAGTGGCTCCCCTAGATCCCAAGACGTCTATTTCCATACCCTTGGTCTCCCTTGGAGCTGTATACAGACCTCGGTGACTTTTTTCAAAAATTTCACCGATTCGCTCCGCGACACTTCCTATCGTGTTCTACATGGCGAAACTAAGAAAACAAATTCGAACAACCATACCGCAAATGTATAGAAGTAAGTTTCCCAGTGGGACAAACACTGGTCCTATACCCCTAGTATAGGGCGTAGACATATGTTGATATTTTCAAGCATGATTTGTACATTAGGACTCGTGGTGTAGTGGATAATGTGTCTGCCTCTAGATAAAGAGGACCCGGGTTCGAGTCTCACTACGACCCTTTCGTTGTATAGTGTTTCACTTTTTATTTGTTTATTTATTTATTTATTTATTTAAATTAATTAATTAATTAATTAATTAATTTATTTCTTTATTTCTTTATTTATTTATTTATTTATTTATTTATTCTGTGAAAACACCCATGACATGACTGAAAAGAGCCTCACTCGACCCAATGGAACCATGCAGCGTATTTGTAGTCTAGGGACTATTGTTTCTCCGCGGAAGCTTTTTTCCGCGACCGCATCACCGCCAGACATGACCGCATCACCGCGGAAGAATAGAAAGAGGTCATATGCAAATTTCTGAGGTCAAAGGCCAAACCACTTTTAGTCGGTAGGGTGCAAGGTTGGTCAAAGATCAATAAGGCCTTATCTCCTCACTGTATTCTCAAGTGCACTCACTAACCTTGACCCCTACCGACTAAAAGTGGTTTGGCCCGAGGTCAAAGGTCAATGTGACTCGAAAATGGTACTACCTACTACTACCCTCATTGCCATCTACTTCTTCATGTTCCCACAGTTCCTGTATCACGCTATTCCATGGAGACGGAAAATGGAAGATTTATCAATAAAAGTGGAACCTGATGATCAAGATACTGCTCCAATGATACAGGATGAGTTTTTCAACTATTCAAAAGGAAATGTTCTCACAAAAACAGAGGCAGAGACCCATTGCGAAATGAAAACTGAAATTGCCACATCGCTGACAGAAGCGATAAGCATGGAAGTCAAAACGAAATCCAAAGTGGAACTAGCTACCATGCTTGGCGTGGCTGGACTTTCAACCATTGATCCCCATATTGAAACTAAACCATTTAAACAAGTAAGTTGTGATTTGACATACTTTTGCTTCAAGAAAAATATTGATAAGATAGATGTATATACCTCAAATTACTCGTGGTAAAAAGAAATAGTTTTAACTGTGTAATCCCATACATGCATGTTTTGAGATGTAGAATGCTACATATATGAGATGATTCGTCACCATGATCACTAGGAAGATCATGTGAACAAAGGAGTAGATAGGATGGCATACACCGTGAACTTAGTAGTTAATATATTGAACGCCTAAATTGTATAACTTATTGAACGCGTAATTGTGTTCAAATTATGAACTTCCATGTTTTATGGTGAACTTAAGTATTCAAATCATCGACGCCGGTATTCAAATGCAGAAGCTATTCCGTTCACAAGTCATGTCACTCTGATAGTTATTTCATACGATGGAATAAGTAAAAAAACAAATATTTGGATAAATTTCTCGACTTTTTTTTGTCAATGAGTCAGATATACAGTTCAGATGACCACCATTTTTTCTAGAGAAAACCTGCAATACCTGTAATTTGAAGTAATATTTGTTTTGATTTGTGAACAAAGTAGAAGTTATGAATATTTACGTGAAATTGGTGATATTTTGTGTCAAACTAATGCCATTTTAACGCGCTGAAACCAAACTCACACACCTGCACGTGCGCATGGGTCTCATCTACACACTAGAGAATGTTGTAGGTATGCAGGGAAAGACGGTAACCAAAACCGTCCTTTTCATATCTGATCAACAGACTAACATTAGCAGAGGGAGTTTTTTTTATCAACTGTAAACTTAGGTGTTAACTTATTGAACGCGTAATTGTTTCAAATTATTAACTTCCATGTTCAATTTTGAACTTTAGCATTCATATCATTAACGCAGGTATTCAAATGCAGAACGCATACACGCGTGTTAAAGTTGTGAACAGTTATGATAGAGCTTAGAATGTTTTGGTCCAAACTTTGACTACGTGTGTCAAAGTTGTTCAACATTGCGCGCGTGTTGAAGTTGTGAAAACTTATATTAGAGCGTATAATGCTATTGTTCCAACTTTGACTACGTGTGTTGAAGTTGTTCAACAGTGCGTTCTGCATTTAAATACCTGCGTTAATGGTTTGAATGTTAAAGTTCAAAATTGAACATGGAAGTTAACAGTTTGAACATGAAAGTTAACAGTTTGAACACAGTTACGCGTTCAATAAGTGCTACAATTTAAGCTCGATACTTCATATAACAACCATTGTACTTTGTCTTTGTTTGGTTGAAAAGGCACAAGTCCAGACACGTTGTTGTTTCCTGTCTTGGCTATTTTATGCGTTGTCTCGTGATTTTTACATAAACCCAATAAATATGAACCCAATTTAGGCGTTCAATAAGTTAACACCTACTTATACAGTGTATCAAAAACTCCTCTCAAGGCTTATTTCCACAGCACGTGTTTTGACAGTGAAACAACAGCTGAGAAATAGCCCTCGTGTTATTCAGTGCCGCAGTACTCACAGCACGTGTTAGTTACAGTGACATCAGAACCTCATTTCTGGCATGTGACACATACAAGAACCCTGGCTATTTCGACGCGTTTTTCTCTTAACACGTCATGGCGCCAGCTATGTAAATGCGCAAATACGGTGTTAAAGTCTGTCCATTTGAATTAGTCGTCTACTTTCGAGCTTGTCAATAATCAGTAGTTAACTCTGCATAATTTTCTTTTCTGCACCTTGTAGAACAAACAAAACTCTACAAAATGTCTACCATTTCCCTGTGATATCGATAAAATATCACGCTTGAAATAACTTTGTAATTCTCTTCATATAAAACCCCAGTACAGTTGTTTTTGTACCGGGACTCAATTACTGTACATAGGAATACGTCATAATGTATTCGTGTTGTCTGGAACAAAGGTCAACAATGCCGTTTACGGTCATAGAGATGTGTGCGGTTTATCATTCGGCAATTTCACTGAACATGGAATGTTAGCGACCCATCCACGGACCGCCTGTTATTACTTTTTAGGGCATCAGTGGCCTTTGTGCCAGTAAGCATGAATACATTATGACGTCTCCCTGTGTAATTGAGGCTCGGTAAATGAAACGACCGTACTTGAGTTTTATATGGAGATAATTGAAAAGTTGTTTCAAACGTGATATATTATCGATATCACAGAGAAATGGTAGTTATTTTGTTGATTTTGTTTGTTCTACAAGCTGCAACAAAGAAAATTCATGCAGAGTTAAATATTGATTTTTGACAAGCTCCAAAGTAGACGACTAATTAAAATGGACAGGCTTTAGTAGGCCTAAAGTCAAAAATAATTTTTTGTAACTTCGCATAATAAGCTGTGTTTTGTTCAGAGAAAATACCAAGTTTGCTTTCGTTAACGCTAACAATCTGAAGTGACATAAAGCAGCGTTGACTGAAGTTTTAATTCGGGCTTTGCCTGTTTTCATCTCGCCTTACAAAGTAAAGGGGAGATATTATGAGGTGGGAAAGAGTAAGCTTACTACCCCTGAGGCCCCAGTGTTAAAATCTCTATGGTAGAGTTTTTCGTTTAGCTGAAGTGAACATGTACATCTGTACATAGGAAGTTTGCTGCTGTTGTCAGCTATGAACGAAACATGGCACACATCTTTTTTTGTGGTTAGAGGATGCACCGGTGCTACTTCGAGATGAATTATTAATTTTTGTCCAAATTATGGCGAATGATAAGAGGTTTTGGTTTTGCAGAATTGTGCATGTAAGCCTTCTACTTGTACACAGGTGGTTGGGTGGGTTCAGGTTTCTGTTGCTTCAATGCATTTTGCTGAGAAGCAACAGGAACTTGATAATGTGATGTCTAGCACTGTAATATCACTTGTCTTTATTGCACCATGTAAGAGTCATGTCTGTGTCTTGTGCGCTGTCCTTAGTGTTATAGGGTGGATGGAGGGTGTCTGGTTCCATGCTGCTTCAAAGATTTCTTCTTCGAAGTAGCAGGAACACAACTGGGCTGGGTGGTTCTTAGTTGGTTCGTCGTGATATAGCTGAAATATTGTTGAAAGCGACGTTGAATTCTATTCACTCACTCACTCACTTGTACACAGGTGCATGTACATGGAAAGTCTGCTGGAGTTGTCAGCTCCCAATGGATGATTATGAACCTTGGTACACATAATTCTTATGATTGGAGGATGCACATGTGCTATTTATGAGGTGAAATAAAATATCAATTTGTGTTCAAATTATTAGGTTTTTTGTTGAACAAATATGTACTCTAAAGTCAAATATAGTTGGATGATTATGAAACTTGGCACACATATTTCATATGATTAGAGGATGTCCGTGTGTATTTAGAGATGAAATATTGATTTTTGTTCAAATTGTGAGGGTTTCTTCTGCCAATGATGATGTACATGTACATAATGTAATATTCCTGTACATGGAAAGTTTGCTGAAGCTGTCAGTTCAAAGTTCAATGTGATTCGAGAATGTGCATGTGCTATTCAATAGATATTGCATTAAATATGAATTTCTGTCCTAATCATCGCAGGTTGGACTTTGTTCGTTTCCATTGATAAGGTTTTTGTTGGACAATAATTTACATGTAGATCGTATAAAACTTGGACATCTTTCATGTTTTCCTTTGTCAGACCTATCCAGCAGTAATGCCACACGAGACTGATCTATCCAGAAGTAATTCCAAATGGCACTGGCCTATCCATCAGTGATGCCACACGGGACTGACCTATCGAGCAGTAATCCCAAACGGGACTCAAATATCCATCAGTAATTCCAGACCTGACTGGCCTATCCAGCAGTAATCCCACATGCGACTGGCCTATCCAGCAGAAACCCACACTGGACAGGACTGGCCTATCCAGCAGTAATCTCACACGGGACTTAACTATCCAGAAATAATCTCGCACTGGACTGCCCATGCAGCTGTTATCCCACACGACATTGACTTATCCAGCCATAATCCTACATGGGACTGATTTATCCCCCTGTAATCCCACACCCGGCTAGCCTATCCTACAATAATCCCACATGACACTGGCCTCTCCAGCAGTAGCCCCACTCAGGATTGTCGTAGACAGTGGTAATCACACGCTGGACTGTCATATCCAGCAGTAATCCCATAGGAGACTCACATACATGTATGCAGAGTTACAATTAACGCAGTTTAAACTTTGTACACTTCACTTGATAAGGATTTTATCAGGCAAAAAAAATTACATATACAGCTGCATACATGTATAGGCCTCTGTTCTCAATACTCCTGAATACCCCACAAAGCGAGATGTTGGGATTTTCAGAACGCTTGTTGACTTTTCGCATACATTTTAGGATGGATTTGTTTATATAGTCCAAACTATGACACCTTGAACCAAAACGAATCTAATGTTTTCAAAGTCGCAATATCTGCGATAACAGACGAAAACACAATCTGGGCGTTGAAAATATCTAAATGACATATCTGAAGATATCTGATTATTGGATGTTTTCCTGTTTTAGGATAATTCAGACAACTATACCGCGGCTGACAAGATGACCATGGCACCAGAGAGACCTTATCCAGTGTTCTTGTACCAGGTTGATCACAAGTTGCGGAGCAATGCTGCGATAAACCTTGCACATTTTCGGGAATCAGCTACTGATCATTCTGGAACAAAGAGAGACATCATAGAATCCGGAGAAGTCTCACCCAAGTCACCATCAGTATTTGTTAAATTACACCCACATGGAAGTGGCAACAAAGCAAAAAGGGCATATTGCTCTGTAAGCAACTATAGTCATCTGCCATACAAATGCTCATGTTGTCCGTATTTCTGCAAAACACGTGGACGGCTAAAGCAGCATGAACTAACTCATACTGATGAAAAGCCATTCAAATGTCCACTGTGTCCATTCAGCTGTAAACGGAGTGGAAACCTAAGGCAACATGAAAGAACTCACACTGGTGAAGAACCATACAAATGCTCAATGTGCCCGTATAGCTCTACAATAAGTGAAAACCTGAAACGACATGAACTCCATCACACTGCTGAGAAGCCATATAAATGTCCACTGTGCCCACTCAGCTGTAAACAGAGTGGACCGCTAAAGCAGCATGAAAGAACTCATACTGGTGAAAAACCATTCAAATGCTCAATATGCCCATATAGCACTATAACAAATGGAAACCTAAGGCGACATGAAAGAACTCATGGTGAAAAGCCATTCAAATGCTCAATATGCCCGTATAGCACTATAACAAATGGAATCCTAAAGCAGCATGAAAGAACTCATACTGGTGAAAAACCATTCAAATGCTCACGTTGCCCGTATAGCGGTACAAGAAGTGGACACCTAAGGCGCCATGAAAGAACTCATACTGGTGAAAAACCATTCAAATGCTCAATATGCCCATATAGCAGTATAACAAATGGAAACCTAAAGCAGCATGAAAGAACTCATACTGGTGAAAAACCATTCAAATGCTCAACATGCTCATATAGCACTATAACAAATGGAAACCTAAAGCAGCATGAACGAACTCATACTGCTGAAAAGCCGTTCAAATGTCCACTGTGCCCATTCAGCTGTAAACAAACTGGATACCTAAGGCAACATGAAAAAATTCATACTGGAGAAAAAGCGTTTAAATGCTGACTGTGCCAGTATAGCTGACAAGAATTGGAAACCTGAAACGACATAAACGCACTCATACATGATAAAAAGCTAAATATGTCCTTATAGCAGAATAACTGGAAGCCCGAAGGAGCATGCAATAAGTCACGCTCTGATGTCAAAATTTAACGATAAGGTTTTTTGTTTAGCAGCAGTGCACATGTAGGCCTACACCTGTACATCGAAAGTTGTCAGCTTTCAATGGATGATAATGAAACTTGGTACAAATGTTTCTTAAGTGTGGAGAATCTACCAATGTCTTTTATTATATGAAGTATTATCTTTGTTGTATATCATCTCAAGTGTAATTCTAGAAGTCTCACCCGAGTCATCGTTAGCACAAGTTAAATCACACCTACATGAAAGTGGCAGCGAAGCAAAAGGAGCATATTCCTGTGTAAGCAGCTACTGTGCAACGATTCACTTACTAATGCATACTGGGAATATACCATACACATGTCCACTGTGCCCATTTAGCTGTAATCAGAGTGGACACCTAAGGCAACATGAAATAATCGATACTGATGAAAAGCCATTCAACTTCGCATTATGTCAATATAGCAGTATAATAAATGGAAGCCTTAAGCAGCATGAACTAACTCATACTGGTGAAAAGCCATTCAAGTGCTCAATATGCCCTTTTGACAGCAAATGAAATGAAATTCATACTGGTGAAAAGCCATACAAACGTCCAATGTGCTCCCTTAGCTATGCAACGAAACGGCTTCGGAAGGAGCAGATACAAACTAGTGGAAAGTGAATAGCGATCAATGCTCATAAAAAACAAGGTTGAGAACAGAAAACGAGAAATCGTGTGTCTACATATACGTTTTCGAATCTGTCTCTGCAGGTGAACCTGTTTGTTGAAAAAACATTCAACGCAGATATCATCCACACTGATGTGTACACATTAAATATTATTTCCGTTCTGAGAAATATCCTGTACAGAGTACCTTGTCAATTGTTAGCGTTTTCACACGATGGATTTGCGATCGTAGCAAAGAATTGCTTACATTAACCCTATCTGGGCTGGGCTTGTTGGGACCTGTGCTGGCCTGGGTGGGGGGAGGGCTATGGCCCATAATAATTTTTTTCTTTTTTACGTCTTGAGCTAGGGGGTTGAAACTTGCCACATCATACCCTTGGATCCTACTCTACCAGAAAATGTGAAAAAATCCAAGATGGCTGCTTTGATGACGTCACAGTGACGTCATTTTCGAAACGGCATTCTTGGTCGATTTTTCTATCAGATTTTCCGAAATTTTTATTTATGCAATTTCACCGCAAAAAAACTGCATGATAAATTAGCAAAACTTACTTGATACCCCACGTGGCCGCCATCTTGAATTTACCTATGATCCACAACGCGGGGGATATGCAAATAATCCAGAAATGACCCCAATATGATAAACTATTGTCGTGGTAGTGTAGTCTATTATTAGACATTGTGGATGTTTCTAGAATCTAGTGCGGACGCAAGCTTGTTTACGTACTATTATGTGGGTAAATCACTTCGAGCTTTCTGAAACACTATTGCAAATTGTATCTAGGTCAGATGATGCAGCAATAATGTGTATTCTAGAAGCTCCTTGATTGGTATAATGGTCTGGAATGCCTCATAGAGTATAAATAGCATATCACTCAGTCATTTAGCAGGGAATTCAAACTGGCTTTTATGTGGGTCTGTTGTGCTGTATTACCGTTGCCGCTATCTACGGACTGCTGGATTATTTACTCCTGTGCATTAACTGTTGGCTGCAGCATAATCTACGCTATTTGTTAACGGCTATCGGATATTGGACATTAACTGGGACTGTGTACAACTGATCAGTGTTGGTTTACCATTATTCAGAAGAGTGATTTGTGCGCGTCAGCAAGGACTGTAAAGTGTACACCGGTATAGCATTGAACAGTTAGACTATATTTCACACATTTATTTGTTGTATTAACCTTACTTAAATTTATATGATTTTAGTATTGTAAATAAATATTTGATTGTTAATCCTTGACTTCACATGTCTTTCTGTTAGGGTAAAGCTGACGTAACACTATCAAGTCACGAAGATTCAGCTCTGCATTTTTGTCGTTCCGGAGATAGCGCAGAAAGTTTGGCGGGGGAGGGGGGGGGGGTAACCAAAACCAGGCAAGTATTTCTATAACACGTAGGTTCTGTTCTACGGAACTCCGAGGTATCGATTAGGGCACGGAATAATTTGAAAGGCCACGATCGCGAATTCCGAGTCTATCATGATCGCGTATTATTTGTACTAGGGAGATCGCGTGCCCTTTCTATAATACTCATTGCGCACTACCCATCGCGCATGCGCGGTCGTCCCATTCTACAGCAGGGTGCAAGCCTGGCCCATGGAATCTCAGGTAGTGAAAACCCCAGGTCTCTCGACCCACCCTGTGCCGCGCCACTCCTATCCGCGTGCCCTTTCTATACTACGTATCGCGCATGCGCAGTCTATCCATTCCACTGCAGGGTGCAAGCCTGGCCCTTGGAATCTCAGATAGTGAAAACCCCAGGTCTCTCGACCCACCCTATCCCGCGCCACACCTATTCGACCCGCCTGCCCTTTCTGTGCTACTCATCGTGCATGCGCAGTCGATCCATTCTACTGTACGGTGCAAGCCTGGCCCATGGAATCTGAGGTAGTGAAAACCCCAGGTTTCTCGCCCCACCCTATCTTGCGCCACACCTATGCGATCCACTGTGCAGTGAGTAAAGCGGAGGACACGCCACGGATTATACTAGGTAGATGAATCGATAAAGTCGACACAATATTAGCTGTTCAGAATATGTTGCCTATTTATCTTGTCATTGAAGTATGTTTTCGCAGACTGATAGAATGCAATACAGCCTATTTGTTCACACAAGTTTGGGCGAAATTTGTTTTCAAACAACAGCTGAAAAAATAGCCCTTGTGTTACTCAATTCTGCAGTACTCACAGCACATGTCAGTTGAGGCGCCATTTTAGTTATGTTTGTTCGAAGAAAATACCCAAGTTTGATTTTGTTACCGCCCAGTCTAGTGACATAAAACAGCATCGAGTGAAGTTTGAAATTGGGATTTTGTCTTGTTTTTGACTTTTTGCATGCATTTTACAATGGATTTTGTTGATCTAGTCTAAATATGACACCTTGATCCAAATCGAATCTATTGTTTTTAAAGTCGCCATATCTGCCGTGCTATTACATCGAAATATTATTCTGGTTATTTAGGTGTCTATAGTTTGCATATATTAAAAACTCCATGCTATAATGTATGAGAAAAGCCCGAAAAAAAAACAGACGAAAACACAATTTCAAAAACCAATCGACGCTGTTTTACCCTACTTTTGAATCTGAGCTTTAACAATATACAACTGATATATCTGAGGATATCTGATTATTGGTTGGTTCCTTGTCTGAGGATAATTCAGACAACTATATAGCGGCTGACAAGATGAACATGGGACCAGACAGGCCTTGTACCAGGTTGATCACAAATTGACGAGCAATGCTGAAAAGCCATTCAAATGTCCACTGTGTCCATTCAGCTGTAAAAAGTCTGGAAAGCAAAGGCACCTTGGATTAACTCATTCTGGTGAAGGGCCATTCAAATGCTCAATATGCCCACATAGCACTATAAGACAAGAAAGCTTAAAGCAGCATGAAATGACTGATACTGGTAAAGTCTTATAACTGTCCACTGTGCCCATTCAGCTGTAACCATTGTGGAAACCCGAGGCAACATGGAAGAACTACTGGTGAAAATCCAAATAAATGTCCGCTGTAAACAGAGTGGAAACCTAAGGCAACATAAAACAACTCCTACGGGTGAAAACCCATTCAAATGCTCAATATGCCCATATAACACCAAAAAAGAGAAGCTTAAAGCGGCATGAAATAACTCATACTAGTAAGGAGCCATATAAATGTGCACTGTGCCCTTTCAGCTGTAAACGGAGTGGAAACCCAAGGCAACATGAAAGAACTCAGACTGGTGAAAATCCATATAAATGCCCACTGTGCGCATTCAGATGCAAACAGATTGAAAACCCAAGGCGACATGAAAGAACTCATCCTGGTGAAAAGCCATTCAAATGCTCAATATGCCCATATAGATGCCCATATATTAGTATTACAGATGGATGCCTACAGAAGCAAGAAAGAAGTCATACTTGTGATAAACCGTTCAAATGTTCACGGTGCCCGTATGGCTGACACTGTGCGCATTCGAGTGGACACCTACAGCGATAGGAAAGAACTCATACTGGTAAAACCCTTATAAATGTCCACTTTGTCCATTCAGTTGTAAAGGCAACATGAAAGAACTCATACTGGTGAATATCCATATAAACGTCCACTTTGTCCATTCAGCTGTAAACAGAGTTGAAGCCTGAAGCAGCATGAACTAATTCATACTGGTGAAAGTCATTCAAATATCCACTGTTCCCATTCAGCTGTAATCAAAGTGGAAACCCAAGGCAACGTGAAAGATCTCATACTGGTGAAAAGCAATTCAAGTGATCAATATGCACACACAGCACTATAACAAAAGGAAACTTAAAGCAGCATGAAATAACTCACGCTGATGAAAAGCCGTACAGTTGTCCACTGTGCTCATGCAGCTGTAAACAGAGTAGAAGCCTAAAACATCATGAAATAATCCATGCTGGTGAAAAGTCATTTAAATGTTCACTGTGTCCATTTAGCTGTAATCAGATTGGAAACCTAAGGCAACATGAAATAACTCATACTGGTGAAAATCCATATATATGTGCACTGTGCTCATTCAACTGTGAAATAGAGTGGAAAACTAAGGGAACATGAGAGATCTCCTACTGGTGGAAAGCCATTCACATGCTCAATATTATAACAAGTGGATGACTAAAGAAGCACGAAAGAAGTCATACTGATGAAAAACCGTTCAAATGCTCACGATGCCGGTATAGCTGTGGAAACCTGAAAAGACATGGAAGAACTCATTCTGGTCAAAATCCAAATAAATGTCCACTATGCCCATTCAGCTGTAAACAGAGTGGAAACCTAACGCGACATGAAAGAACTCATACTGGTGAAAAGCCATTCAAATGCTCAATATGCCCATATATTAGTATAACAAATGGATGCCTACAGAAGCAAGAAAGAAATCATACTTGTGATAAACCGTACAAATGCTCTCGGTGCACGTATAGCTGTACAAGAAGTGGAAACCCGAAACGGACTGAATGCTCTCATACTGGCGAGAGGCCGTTCATGTGTCCAATATGTCCGTGTAGCAGTAAACTAAATGGAAGCCTGACGGAGCACGAAAACACTGATGCTGGTGAAAAGCCATACAAATATTAACTGTGTTTTGAGAGGGTGACATGGAGGAAAACCCTCTAGAGACATGAAATAACTCACATGAAAGGCGATCATTGCTCCTGAAAGACAAGTTTGAAATAAGAAAATGACATGATCATTTGTCTACATGTAATCGTTTTGTCTCGCCTTTGGAAGTACGGAGAGAGATTGGAGGAGGGGCAGAGAGGATGTCGTTATCAGTTTCAGTGTTCTATCTCCGAAAATTATAAGGTTCGCGGTTCAACAAACAAAATTTACAATATGAGAGGTGGGTATTCCACTGAGGTGGTCTATGGCACTACCCCCAAGGATTCTAGGGGTGCTCTAATGTCAAAATCTAATGATAAGGTTTTCTGTTTAGCAGAAGTGCACATGTAGGCCTACACCTGTACATCGATGGGTTGCTGCAATTGTCAGCTTTCAATGAAAGATCATTTAACTCGGTACATATATTTATTATGATTAGAGGATATTCCTGTGCTATTTATGATATGAAGTATTATTTTTTGTATTATTACTTTTTGCGGCTGACAAGATGACCATGGGACCAGACGTACCTTATCCAGTAACCTTGTACCGGGTTGATCACAGATTGAGGAGCAATGCTGAGGTAAACATTGTACATATTCGGGAATCAGCTACTGATCATTCTGAAACAAAGAGGGACATCATAGAATCCAGAGAAGTCTCACCCGAGTCATCGTCTGAGAAAGATAAAAAGTCACTTCATCTACTCCGATTGACTGCCTACATGTGGAAAATAATCTGAATTTATCTACACATATATTATGTACTTCTCAGAGGAAGTTAATTTGTCTGCAGATTTAATCAGAGATAAAACCTGTGACACACTATTAATGTTGCAGTCGCCGATAAATAAGTATGAACAATAAACAGATCACAAGCAAGTTCTGAAACCTCAAGCATCTGTTATTCGTATTGTTATCGTGAAGTATTTCTGCAAAAGAGGAAGAAAGAAAATATGGAGAGAGCTTATTCAAAAACGCATTCCTCAACTGTGTAAATATTTGGTATGGTACCGTACACAAGATCTCATATTTGACCAAAAAAAATCGTTAATTCTGTTTACGCTGAGATAAAACGGGTTCTCACAATCACATGTTTGAAATTAGTTCTGTATAAAGTTGTTGATCATGTCCTCTTGGCATCTCCATATTTAATTAGGTAAAACATGCCACCAAAAAGTGGACATTTTAATATAGAGACAAATAGAAAATCCTTGGTTCAAGTAGTCCTAAAATTCTATTTGAAACAGATTTTAAAGATCATTTTATCAAAAGTGAGATCTTGTTTACCGGTAAGGATAACCGACAAATTTCATGAAAACACATTTAAACATCTTTTATTTAACTACTATTACAGATCTTAGTTTTGCATCAAAACAACCTGGATTATAAGTGAAGTGGGTAAGTTTTTGCTCGCCGATATCAGTGGATAATTTCGATCTATATTCAAACTTTAACTATCCATACCTGTCAGGTTAAATATCCAACCGTCTGCATGATACCAGTATGGATATTAATATCGGTGCTCCAGAAATGAACATCGAGTCCGCTGAAGATAAAATTATCTTGGGTGTCGGCATAGGTGATCTCGGCTGTCACAACAACATTCAAGTAACTGCTAAGTTTCACTTTGAAATTTCTTGACTTAGAAGCGAACCAAAATTTTCCAAACTTAATGCAAATTCTTCATTTTAGAACGGATTTCTAAAACCAGGAAAGATTGGGTATTGATTTGCATAAACAAGCATCACCAATGAGTCCGTAGTTTTCCAGCGTTCAAATGGCCCCTAGACGGTGTTTTTGTAAGCTACGATCGGATTTTGGCTGTGCGTGCACGATATTTTATAAGATTTTTTTTTAAAGTTTTGTGGCGCTACATATTTTCCACAGGGTCGAACATTGTATCTAGGATTGAGTCTTGACTCAAATACCAACGGTTGAACGGCTTCTCGTGAAATGACAGTAATGTTTTTCGCTGTCAGGGCGGTCTGGTCATTTTGTTGTCTCAATCTCAAAATTTGCAACAAATTTGTGTGGTTATTGTTTAGTAATGCCAATGCAGGGTCATCGTTGGGTCTTCAGCTTTTAGCCACTAAAGTCAAAAAATAAATTACCCTATCATATCTTAACTTAGCTAGGCCCTATACCCTAGGTTTTGAAATCGACAGCCGACAATAAGGTTCTACGCTAAGCTAGCTACACCCCCAACCCTAGGTTTTGAATTCGACAGCACACAAATAAGGTTCTACGCTAAGCTAGCTACACCCCCAACCCTAGGTTTTGAATTCGACAGCCGACAATAAAGTTATACCCTAGACTAGCTACACCCCCCAACACTCAACACTAAGTGTAGGCTATACCTGTTCCCTATTCTGACGTGTTAAAAGCAATGAAAACTCAACGACCCCTTTGGTGCATTATGGCCGACATTGAGAGACCGTTTTGGAGTATCTTCTGAAACGTTTCTGCAACGATATGGTGTTAATTGTGACCCAAATGCTGATCTGAACATTGCAAGGTTCTTTCGTAAAAAAAAAGACGAAAAGACTTTCACAATGGAGTCCTTCTCAGTAACAACATCGCCAATAACCGTAGTTCCTGCGTATATTTACTGCTGATCGTTAATTTGAACCGTGAATGCTTGACCATCTATGTCACTCCAGTCACGATTAAAAGCGTGCGATATATCAGTGAACAAAGAAGATCTCAAATGCTAAGTTTCACAACCCGTGGATAGGGGCCGAATGAACGCTGTTCCAGATGACTTCGTATTGTATTTATCCTATCTAGCCCGAAGCAGTTACACCGTTTGTTCAGAAAATTTGTCCAGAAAAATATTCCCAGACCCATTTCGCGTAGCATTAATATCATCAAAGCTCAAGTATATATGGAATAGTAACGTGTACATGTACTAAGCCGACAAATCTAATGTCTGGCACGAATGCTTGTTTCTCGGCCAAGTTGTGCATGGTGCTGTCGATACATGATGACAGCATCGTCTTATCACTGGGTATGCTTCTGTCTAAATGATTCCAAAGACTTTTGCAGGAATATACTCGCATCTCACACTTGGATTGTCATATCATTTGATCGCCATTGAGATCCAGTGTTCATAAATGAATATCAGGGAACAAATACTGGTCTCTCACAGTCTATGCAACCAATGATCGCCATGGTCAGTTAATTTCTCCCTCTTAACGTCTGTGTTTTGTTGAAAGAGAAGAAAGCGGAAATCCGTTACATTGTCTTTCTAATAACATGTTAAAGAGATAAATATATCCGCAGAAAATGAAAACCAGCTCCTGGAGATGGGTTGAAGTGTGTGTATTGGGGGTGGGGTGGGGGTTCGGCGGTGAGACAAATTTTGTAACTAACTTGTGTATTTCACAAAGTCAAATATTTCAAAAAGAATTAAAGCATATGTAACACTGACCATTCCTTTCAAGGATGATTAACTGCCAATCAATGACACCCGGAAGTTGACTTCTTTCCTCCATCATGCATCTAGTCCTTCCAAGTTAGACGGTCACTGGTTAGCTGACGGGCATCTTGATTGTTGATCTGCAGTCGATCGGCTCAAGTATGTCATCTCCCGTATCCGTCCGAGTGCGAATGCCAAAGGTTAATTGATAGATAAAGCGAATTGGCGCGTATTGCTATGGTGAGTTGATATTGTCGTTGGTGACAGTCTCACGAGTTGGCAATTCCTCTCCTCGCATGAAACCGAACAAACATATAAAAATAAACAGCTAAATGTTAGAAACATGTTCTAAAAAGTACATCGTATTAACAAGTAACTGCTAAGTTTCACTTTGAAATTTCCTGACGTAGAAGCGAACCAAAATTTTCCAAACTTAATCCAAATTCTTCATTTTAGAACGGATTTCTAAAACCAGGAAAGATTGAGTATTGATTTGCATAAACAAGCATCATCTATGAGTCCGTAGTTTTCCAGCGTTCATATGGCCCCTAGACGGTGTTTTTGTAAGCTACGATCGGATTTTGGCTGTGCGTGTACGATATTTTATCAAAAAAACTTTAAAGTTTTGTGGCGCTACATATTTTCCACAGGGTTGAACATTGTATCTAGGATTGAGTCTTGACTCAAATGCCAACGGTTGAACGGCTTCTCGTGAAACTGGTCATTTTGTTGTTGTCTCAATCTCGAAATTTGCAACAAATTTTGGACCAATCCCTCACTTGGTGTGGTTATTGTATAGTAATGCCAATGCAGGGTCATCGCTGGGTCTTCAGCTTTTAACCACTAAAGTAAAAAAATAAATTACCCTATCATATCTCAGCTTAGCTAGGCCCTATACCCTAGGTTTTGAAATCGACAGCCGACAATAAGGTTCTACGCTAAGCTAGCTACACCTCCCAACCCTAGGTTTTGAATTCGACAGCAGACAAATAAGGTTCTACGCTAAGCTAGCTACACCCCGAACCCTAGGTTTTGAATTCGACAGCCGACAATAAAGTTATACGCTAGACTAGCTACACCCCCCACTCAACACTAAGTGTAGGCTATACCTGTTTCCTATTCTGACGTGTTAAAAGCAATGAAAACTCATCGATCCCTTTGGTGCATTATGGCCGACATTGAGAGACCGTTTTGGGAGTATCTTCTAAAACGTTTCTGCAACGATATGGTGTTAATTGTGACCCAAATGCTGATCTGAACATTGAAAGGGTCTTTCTTAAAAAAAAGACGAAAAGACTTTCACAATGGAGTCCTTCTCGGTAACAACATCGCCAATAACCGTAGTTCCTGCGTATATTTACTGCTGATCGTTAATTTGAACCGTGAATGCTCGACCATCTATGTCACTCGTCACGATTAAAAGCGTGCGATATATCAGTGAACAAAGAAGATCTCAAATGCTAAGTTTCACAACCCTTGGATAGGGGCCGAATGAACGCTGTTCCAGATGACTACGTATTGTGTTTATCCTATCTAGCCGGAAGCAGGTACGCCGTTTGTTTTGTCAAGAAAAATAATCCCAGATCCATTTCGCGTGCCATTAATATCATCAAAACTCAAGTATATATGGAATAGTAACGTGTACTAAGCCGCCAAATCTAATGTCTGGCACGAATGCTTGTTTCTCGGCCAAGCTGTGCATGGTGCTGTCGATACATGATGACAGTATCGTCTTATCACTGGGTATGCTTCTGTCCAAATGATTCCAAAGACTTTTGCAGGAATATACTCGCATCTCACACTTGGATTGTCATGTCATTTGATCGCCATTGAGATCCAGTGTTCATAAATGATCAGCAATATCAGAGAACAAATACTGGTCTCTCGCAGTCTGTGCAACCAATGATCGCCATGGTCAGTTAATTTCTCCCTCTTAACGTCTGCGTTTTGCTGAAACAGAAGAAAACGGAAATCCGTTACATTGTCTTTCTAATAACATGTTAAAGAGATAAATATATCCACAGAAAATGAAAACCAGCTCCTGGAGATGGGTTGAAGTGTGTGTGTGTGGGGGGGGGCGGAGGTGACACAAATGTTGTAACTAACTTGTGTATTTCACAAAGTCAAATATTTCAAAAAGAATTAAAGCATATGTAACACTGACCATTCCTTTCAAGGATGATTAACTGCCAATCAATGACACCCGGAAGTTGACTTCTTTCCTCCATCATGCATCTAGTCCTTCCAAGTTAGACGGTCACTGGTTAGCTGACGGGCATCGTTATTGTTGATCTGCAGTCGATCGGCTCAAGTATGTCATCTCCCGTATCCGTCCGAGTGCGAATGCCAAAGGTGAATTGATAGATAAAGCGAATTGGCGCGTATTGCTATGATGAGTTGATATTGTCGTTGGTGACAGTCTCACGAGTTGGCAATTCCTCTCCTCGCATGAAACCGAACAAACATATAAAAATAAACAGGTAAATATTAGAAACATGTTTTAAAAAATACATCGTATTAACAAGTAACTGCTAAGTTTCACTTTGAAATTTATTGACTTAGAAGCGAACCAAAATTTTCCAAACTTAATGCAAATTCTTCATTTTAGAACGGATTTCTAAAACCAGGAAAGATTGGGTATTGATTTGCATAAACAAGCATCATCTATGAGTCCGTAGTTTTCCAGCGTTCAAATGGCCCCTAGACGGTGTTTTTGTAAGCTACGATCGGATTTTGGCTGTGCGTGTACGATATTTTATCAGAATTTTTTTTAAGTTTTGTGGCGCTACATATTTTCCACAGGGTCGAACATTGTATCTAGGATTGAGTCTTGACTCAAATGCCAACGGTTGAACGGCTTCTCGTGAGATGACAGTAATGTTTCTCGCAGTCAGGCCGGTTTGGTCATTTTGTTCTTGTCTCAATCTCGAAATTTGCAACTAATTTTGGACCAATCCCTCACTTGATGTGGTTATTGTTTAGTAATGCCAATGCAGGGTCATTGTTGGGTCTTCAGCTTTTAACCACTAAAGTCAAAAAATAAATTACCCTATCATATCTTAACTTAGCTAGGCCCTATACCCTAGGTTTTGAAATCGACAGCCGACAATAAGGTTCTACGCTAAGCTAGCTACACCCCCCAACCCTAGGTTTTGAATTCGACAGCAGACAAATAAGGTTCTACGCTAAGCTAGCTACACCCCCAACCCTAGGTTTGAATTCGACAGCCGACAATAAAGTTATACGCTAGACTAGCTACACCCCCCCCCCACACTCAACACTAAGTGTAGGCTATACCTGTTTCCTATTCTGACGTGTTAAAAGCAATGAAAACTCAACGACCCCTTTGGTGCAATATGGCCGACATTGAGAGACCGTTTTGGAGTATCTTCTGAAACGTTTTTGCAACGATATGGTGTTAATTGTGACCCAAATGCTGATCTGAATATTGAAAGGGTCTTTCGTAAAAAAAAAGACGAAAAGACTTTCACAATGGAGTCCTTCTCAGTAACAACATCGCCAATAACCGTAGTTCCTGCGTATATTTACTGCTGATCGTTAATTTGAGCCGTGAATGGTTGACCATCTATGTCACTCCAGTCACGATTAAAAGCGTGCGATATATCAGTGAACAAAGAAGATCTCAAATGCTAAGTTTCACAACCCGTGGATAGGGGCCGAATGAACGCTGTTCCAGATGACTCCGTATTGTATTTATCCTATCTAGCCGGAAGCAGTTACGCCGTTTGTTCAGAAAATTTGTCCAGAAAAATAATCCCAGACCCATTTCGCGTGGCATAAATATCATCAAAACTCGAGTATGTATGGAATAG
The DNA here is from genome assembly GCA_036873755.1 of Hanleya hanleyi. Lineage (NCBI taxonomy): Eukaryota > Metazoa > Mollusca > Polyplacophora > Lepidopleurida > Hanleyidae > Hanleya > Hanleya hanleyi. Next base: position 24,075 of record JAVTVY010055383.1, read on the forward strand.
TAACGTGTATTAAGCCGACAAATCTAATGTCTGGCACGAATGCTTGTTTCTCGGCCAAGTTGTGCATGGTGCTGTCGATACATGATGACAGCATCGTCTTATCACTGGGTATGCTTCTGTCCAAATGATTCCAAAGACTTTTGCAGGAATATACTCGCATCTCACACTTGGATTGTCATATCATTTGATCGCCATTGAGATCCAGTGTTCATAAATGATCAGCAATATCAGAGAACAAATACTGGTGTCTCACAGTCTGTGCAACCAATGATCGCCATGGTCAGTTAATTTCTCCCTCTTAACGTCTGCGTTTTGCTGAAACAGAAGAAAACGGAAATCCGTTACATTGTCTTTCTAATAACATGTTAAAGAGATAAATATATCCACAGAAAATGAAAACCAGCTCCTGGAAATGGGTTGAAGTGTGTGAATTAGGGATGGGTGGGGGTGGATGCGGAGGTGAGACAAATGTTGTAACTAACTTGTGTATTTCACAAAGTCAAATATTTCAAAAAGAATTAAAGCATATGTAACACTGACCATTCCTTTCAAGGATGATTAACTGCCAATCAACGACACCCGGAAGCTGACTTCTTTCCTCCATCATGCATCTAGTCCTCCCAAGTTAGACGGTCACTGGTTAGCTGACGGGCATCGTTATTGTTGATCTGCAGTCGATCGGCTCAAGTATGTCATCTCCCGTATCCGTCCGAGTGCGAATGCCAAAGGTGAATTGATAGATAAAGCAAATTGGCGCGTATTGCTATGATGAGTTGATATTGTCGTTGGTGACAGTCTCACGAGTTGGCAATTCCTCTCCTCGCATGAAACCGAACAAACATATAAAAATAAACAGGTAAATATTAGAAACATGTTTTAAAAAATACATCGTATTAACAAGTAACTGCTAAGTTTCACTTTGAAATTTCTTGACTTAGAAGCGAACCAAAATTTTCCAAACTTAATGCAAATGCTTCGCTTTAGAACGGATTTCTAAAACCAGGAAAGATTGGGTATTGATTTGCATAAACAAGCATCATCTATGAGTCCGTGGTTTTCCAGCGTTCAAATGGCCCCTAGACGGTGTTTTTGTAAGCTACGATCGGATTTTGGCTGTGCGTGTACGATATTTTATCATATTATTTTTTAAGTTCTGTGGCGCTAGATATTTTCCACAGGGTCGAACATTGTATCTAAGATTGAGTCTTGACTCAAATGGCATCGGTTGAACGGCTTCTCGTGAAATGACAGTAATGTTTTTCGCTGTCAGGCCGGTCTGGTCATTTTGTTGTTGTCTCAATCTCGAAATTTGCAACAAATTTTGGACCAATTCCTCACTTGGTGTGGTTATTGTTTAGCAATGCCAATGCAGGGTCATCGTTGGGTCTTCAGCTTTTAACCACTAAAGTAAAAAAATAAATTGCCCTATCATATCTTTACTTAGCTAGGCCCTATACCCTAGGTTTTGAAATCGACAGCCGACAATAAGGTTCTACGCTAAGCTAGCTACACCCCCAACCCTAGGTTTTGAATTCTACAGCAGACAAATAAGGTTCTACGCTAAGCTAGCTACACCCCCAACCCTAGGTTTTGAATTCGACAGCCGACAATAAAGTTATACGCTAGATTAGCTACACCCCCTTCCACTCAACACTAAGTGTAGGCTATACCTGTTACCTATTCTGACGATTGCTGAACGCGACGTTAAACCCTAATTCTCTCTCTCTCTCCTATTCTGACGTGTTAAAAGCAATGAAAACTCAACGAACCCTTTGGTGCATTATGGCCGACGTTGAGAGACCGTTTTGGAGTATCTTCTGAAACGTTTCTGCAACGATATGGTGTTAATTGTGACCCAAATGCTGATCTGAACATTGAAAGGGTCTTTCGTAAAAAAAAAAGACGAAAAGGCTTTCACAATGGAGTCCTTCTCAGTAACAACATCGCCAATAACCGTAGTTCCTGCGTATATTTACTGCTGATCTTTAATTTGAACCGTGAATGCTTGACCATCTATGTCACTCCAGTCACGATTAAAAGCGTGCGATATATCAGTGAACAAAGAAGATCTCAAATGCTAAGTTTCACAACCCGAGGATAGGGGCCGAATGAACGCTGTTCCACATGACTCCGTATTGTATTTATCCTATCTAGCCGGAAGCAGTTACGCCGTTTGTTCAGAAAATTTGTCCAGAAAAATAATCCCAGACCCATTTCGCGTGGCATTAATATCATCAAAACTCAAGTATATATGGAATAGTAGCGTGTACTAAAGCCGACAAATCTAATGTCTGGCACGAATGCTTGTTTCTCGGCCAAGTTGTGCATGGTGCTGTCGATACATGATGACAGCATCGTCTTATCACTGGGTATGCTTCTGTCCAAATGATTCCAAAGATTTTTGCAGGAATATACTCGCATCTCACACTTGGATTGCCATATCATTTGATCACCATTGAGATCCAGTGTTCATAGATGATCAGCAATATCAGAGAACAAATACTGGTCTCTCACAGTCTGTGCAACCAATGATCGGCATGGTCAGTAAATTTCTCCCTCGTTAATAACATCTGCGTTTTGCTGAAACAGAAGAAAACGGAAATCCGTTACATTGTCTTTCTAATAACATGTTAAAGAGATAAATATATTCACAGAAAATGAAAACCAGCTCCTGGAGATGGGTTGGAGTGTGTGTATAGGGGGTGGGTGGGGGGGGGGGCGGAGGTGAGACAAATGTTGTAACTAACTTGTGTATTTCACAAAGTGAAATATTTCAAAAAAGAATTAAAGCATATGTAACACTGACCATTCTTTTCAATGATGATTAACTGCCAATCAATGACACCCGGAAGTTGACTTCTTCCCTCCATCATGCATCTAGTCCTTCCAAGTTAGACGGTCACTGGTTAGCTGACGGGCATCGTTATTGTTGATCTGCAGTCGATCGGCTCAAGTATGTCATCTCCCGTATCCGTCCGAGTGCGAATGCCAAAGTTGAATTGATAGATAAAGCGAATTGGCGCGTATTGCTATGATGAGTTGATATTGTCGTTGGTTACAGTCTCACGAGTTGGCAATTCCTCTCCTCGCATGAAACCGAACAAACATATAAAAATAAACAGGTAAATATTAGAAACATGTTTTAAAAAATACATCGTATTAACAAGTAACTGCTAAGTTTCACTTTGAAATTTCTTGACTTAGAAGCGAACCAAAATTTTCCAAACTTAATGCAAATTCTTCATTTTAGAACGGATTTCTAAAACCAGAAAAGATTGGGTATTGATTTGCATAAACAAGCATCATCTATGAGTCCGTAGTTTTCCAGCGTTCAAATGGCCCCTAGACGGTGTTTTTGTAAGCTACGATCGGATTTTGGCTGTGCGTGTACGATATTTTATCATATTTTTTTTTAAGTTCTGTGGCGCTACATATTTTTTACAGGGTCGAACATTGTATCTAGGATTGAGTCTTGACTCAAATGCCAACCGTTGGACGGCTTCTCGTGAAATGACAGTAATGTTTTTCGCTGTCAGGCCGGTCTGGTCATTTTGTTGTTGTCTCAATCTCGAAATTTGCACCAAATTTTGGACCAATCCCTCACTTGGTGTGGTTATTGTTTAGTAATGCCAATGCAGGGTCATCGTTGGGTCTTCAGCTTTTAACCACTAAAGTAAAAAAATAAATTACCCTAACATATCTTAACTTAGCTAGGCCCTATACCCTAGGCTTTGAAATCGACAGCCGACAATAAGGTTCTACGCTAAGCTAGCTACACCCCCCAACCCTAGTTTTTGAATTCGACAGCCGACAATAAAGTTATACGCTAGATTAGCTACACCCCCCCTCCACTCAACACTAAGTGTAGGCTATACCTGTTTCCTATTCTGACGTGTTAAAAGCAATGAAAACTCAACGAACCCTTTGGTGCATTATGGCCGACGTTGAGTGACCGTTTTGGAGTATCTTCTGAAACGATTCTGCAACGATATGGTGTTAATTGTGACCCAAATGCTGATCTGAACATTGAAAGGGTCTTTCGTCAAAAAAAGACGAACAGACTTTCCCAATGGAGTCCTTCTCAGTAACAACATCGCCAATAACCGTAGTTCCTGCGTATATTTACTGCTGATCGTTAATTTGAACCGTGAATGCTTGACCATCTATGTCACTCCACTCACGATTAAAAGCGTGCGATATATCAGTGAACAAAGAAGATCTCAAATGCTAAGTTTCACAACCCGTGGATAGGGGCCGAATGAACGCTGTTCCAGATGACTTCGTATTGTATTTATCCTATCTATCCGGAAGCAGTTACGCCGTTTGTTCAGAAAATTTGTCCAGAAAAATAATCCCAGACCCATTTCGCGTGGCATTAATATCATCAAAACTCAAGTATATATGGAATAGTAACGTGTACTAAGCCGACAAATCTAATGTCTGGCACGAATGTTTGTTTCTCGGTCAAGTTGTGCATGGTGCTGTCGATACATGATGACAGCATCGTCTTATCACTGGGTATGCTTCTGTCCAAATGATTCCAAATTACAACACATATAAGGGAAGTGGGAAGAGGTGCCGACATACTGACTGCGTCACATGACTTCACAGAATAGTCTTCTGGTTAACCTATTCTAAAGCACATACCAAGAATCTAACGATTAGTGATATGTGTTGTATCTCAGGTACGCTTTTATTGTACCTGTTCATGTGGCAACTTAGATGATATGACCACACGGCCCCTAGCACCGGCATAAGCGGTATTAGATACAAATCTAGAGAGCTATGATGGAAATGCTCTGACAACTCGTATACTGGTAATTGGTGAGCTGTTTCGCTGTGACAACTCGTACATTGAAGATGGGTGAGCTGTATCGTCATCAGATGTAAATGACGGCATTTAACACAAAAGACTAGCCTGTAAGGCCCGATGTCGACCCAGCATCAACTTCCCACAAATGCCAACATATATCAAAGACCAGAAGGTCTGTACAGGGGGCGGGCCTCGGGGACGAAACGTCCACCAGCAGAATCTCGCCATATACAGGAAAAAATTACAACACATATAAGGGAAGTGGGAAGAGGTGCCGACATACTGACTGCGTCACATGACTTCACAGAATAGTCTTCTGGTTAACCTATTCTAAAGCACATACCAAGAACCTAACGATTAGTGATATGTGTTGTATCTCAGGTACGCTTTTATTGTACCTGTTCATGTGGCAACTTAGATGATATGACCACACGGCCCCTAGCACCGGCATAAGCGGTATTAGATACAAATCTAGAGAGCTATGATGGAAATGCTCTGACAACTCGTATACTGGTAATTGGTGAGCTGTTTCGCTGTGACAACTCGTACATTGAAGATGGGTGAGCTGTATCGTCATCAGATGTAAATGACGGCATTTAACACAAAAGACTAGCCTGTAAGGCCCGATGTCGACCCATCGGGTCGACTTTTCCAGGAATATACTCGCATCTCACACTTGGATTGCCATATCACTTGATCGCCATTGAGATCCAGTGTTCATAAATGATCAGCAATATCAGAGAACAAATACTGGTCTCTCACAGTCTGTGCAACCAATGATCGCCATGGTCAGTTAATTTCTCCCTCTTAACGTCTGCGTTTTGCTGAAACAGAAGAAAACGGAAATCCGTTACATTGTCTTTCTAATAACATGTTAAAGAGATAAATATATCCACAGAAAATGAAAACCAGCTCCTGGAGATGGGTTGAAGTGTGTGTATTGGGGGTGGGTGGGGGGGGGGCGGAGGTGAGACAAATGTTGTAACTAACTTGTGTATTTCACAAAGTCAAATATTTCAAAAAGAATTAAAGCATATGTAACACTGACTATTCCTTTCAAGGATGATTAACTGCCAATCAATGACACCCGGAAGTTGACTTCTTTCCTCCATCATGCATCTAGTCCTCCCAAGTTAGACGGTCACTGGTTAGCTGACGGGCATCCGTCCGAGTGCGAATGCCAAAGGTGAATTGATAGATAAAGCGAATTGGCGCGTTTTGCTATGATGAGTTGACATTGTCGTTGGTGACAGTCTCACGACTTGGCAATTCCTCTCCTCGCATGAAACCGAACAAACATATAAAAATAAACAGGTAAATATTAGAAACATGTTTTAAAAAATACATCGTATTAACAAGTAACTGCTAAGTTTCACTTTGAAATTTCTTGAATTAGAAGCGAACCAAAATTTTCCAAACTTAATGCAAATTCTTCATTTTAGAACGGATTTCTAAAACCAGGAAAGATTGGGTACTGATTTGCATAAACAAGCATCATCTATGAGTCCGTAGTTTTCCAGCGTTCAAATGGCCCCTAGACGGTGTTTTTGTAAGCTACGATCGGATTTTGGCTGTGCGTGTACGATATTTTATCAGAATTTTTTTTAAGTTTTGTGGCGCTACATATTTTCCACAGGGTCGAACATTGTATCTAGGATTGAGTCTTGACTCAAATGCCAACGGTTGAACGGCTTCTCGTGAGATGACAGTAATGTTTTTCGCAGTCAGCCCGGTCTGGTCATTTTGTTCTTGTCTCAATC
>JAVTVY010055384.1:0-28775 GCA_036873755.1 Hanleya hanleyi
TGTTGATTGTAATGAACGTCCATTGAAAGGCGAGACTTCCTTGAACCAAAGGTCGAAGGACTTGTTGGGACAAGAGAGAGTTTATAAGAAGAAAAGTAAAAAAGAAGAGAGAGAACAAATGAAAAATAAAAAGAAAGGTAAAAAAGAATTACCCAAAATAAAACGTTAACATACGCTAAGTTAACCTTATATATCTTGGCTTGGGCAGTTTTGTATTTTATTTCTCTATACAGACTAAAAATGGCTCAGTCACCAACTATCATTCAGTGGAATTGCAGAGGAGTTTGGCCAAATTTGAATGAACTCCAATTATTAACTCAAGATTATGAACCATCAGCTTTTTGTCTCAACGAGACCTTTCTGAAGAAAGTAGATAAAGATAAATTTAAATTTCGTCAATACATACCTTATCATTCCTACGCTTTAGACGAAAATGGAAAAGCTACAGGCGGCTCTTCAATATTGGTTAACATGGGTGTTTTACACAGTCCTGTTGATTTAATGACAGATTTACAAGCTGTAGCAGTTCGTATAACCTTGAATTCTGTTTTCACATTATGCACAGTGTACATAACTTCTTCTGGTAGTCTCCGGCTTAGTGAACTTCAAGATCTTTACGATCAGCTTCCGAAACCTTGTTTAATGATGGATGATTTTAACGTTCGTAATATCCTGTGGGATAATGAAGACAATTGTAAAGGTAAAATTCGTGAAAATTTTATATCAAATAATTCTTTGTGTATTTTTAATGATGGTTCTCATACACATTTGTCCTCAGCTCATGGGACCTATTCAGCATTAGATATCTCAGTTTGCGACCTTCTTATTCTTGAAGAATTTTCTTGGTCTGTTCATGAGAATCTTTGTGAAAGTGATCACTTTCCCACTGTTTACAGAACTGTTCATTCAGCTGACGACCCCCGTTTAAGAAGGTATAAATTTCGGAAAGCATATTGGCTAGCATTTGAAAAGCTTTGTATACAAAAACTACAAGCAGTCTCTTTCGCTAATGTACCAGATCCTATACAGTTATTCTCAGATATGCTGATAGAAATTGCCAACCAAACCATTCCCACGTCTTCAGGAGTTGCACATATTAAAAGACCTTGGTTTAATGATGACTGCAAAAAGGCAAGAAAATGTAGGAAGAAGGCTGAACGATATTTTCGCCAACATTCTAATCCTGAAAATTGGACAGGTCTCAGAGCTACAAGAGCTAAAGCTTGTAGAGCCAAACGTGATTCTTGGAAGAATTATGTGTCTAAGATCAATACACACACTCCTATAACAAAAGTTTGGAATACGATCAAAAATAATAAAAGGTAAAAGCCCCAAGTCCAGCGTTCATCACCTCAACGTTGGAAACCAGGTGATAACTGACAGAGTAGAAATTGCAAATGAATTAGGCTAAACAATTGCCAAAAACTCTTCGTCAGAAAATTATGTACCTAAATTTCAAAGTTTTCAAAAAAGAGATGGAAAAAATGAAATTAAATTCCCCTCCGGTAACCCTGAAGGCTATATCGCTATGTTTACAATTGAGGAACTTCATGCTTCTCTCATGAAAGCTAACGATACTGCTGCAGGCCCTAATAATATTCATTATCAGCTTTTGAGAAATCTTTTGAGACATGATTTTGTTACAACACTTATCACGAATTGTTAGATTCTTGGTATGAGCTTTAGAATAGGTTAACCGGAAGACTATGCTGTGAAGTCATGTGGCTTTGTCAGTATGTCGGCACCTCTTCCCACTTCCCTTATATGTGCTGTAATTTTTACCTGCATATGGCGAGACTCAGCTGATGGACGTTTAGTCCCCGAGGTCCGCCCCCTGTACAGACCTTTTGGTATTTGATATATGTTGGCATTTGTGGGAAGTTGACGCTTTGTCGACATCGGGCCTTACAGACTAGTCTTTTGTGATAAATGCCGTCATTTTCATCTAACGACGATACAGCTCACCAATCCCCAATGTACGAGTTGTCACAGCGACACAGCTCACCAATTACCAATATACCAGTAGGCAGAGCATTTCCATCATAGCACTATAGATTTATATCAAATACCGCTTATGCCGGTACTAGGGGCCGTGTAGTCATGTCATCCAAGTTGCAACATGAACAGGCACAATAAAAGCGTACCTGAGATACAACACTTGACTCTTGGTATGTGCTTTAAAATAGGTTAACCAGAAGACTATACTGTGAAGCCATGTGACTGTCAGTATGTGGCACCTCTTCCCACTTCCCTTATATGTCTATGTTTATGTATACTGTGATTGTCTTTTTGAATTTGGTGCTAATACTGTTATATGGAATATGGTATAGGTCTTTGGATTATGGACGCGGATATTCTCTAATGGACGACGGCTGAATTATGAATGACGGACCAGACGCTTGTAATTGTAATTTTTATATAAATAAGAACGCATGAAACTCGGTTGTAATATTGTAACGGTTTGCTTGTCGCCATGGTACCCCAACGTGTCGGGAGTTCACGTGAAAGTGTAGCAAATACATTGGAGGAAAGTGTTCTGAATTCCCAAGAAATTATACTTTAATAAACTGTGGTCTTCAGTTTAAGGTCAGTATCTTATCGTATTGATCGTCTGAAACCTGGCCATTTTCTCATATGACAATTTAACGGAATTGGCACAATCTGATGGGCAGAAACTGAATTGAAGACGATAAACCCACTTGAGTTAGTGTGGCAGCCAGACGTGACAGACAGTAGTATTTCTTCGAAAGTCGGCATGTCAAAACGAGAAATGGTATGCCCGGCTGGATGGATTCAGCGAAGATCAGTGTAACATCGAAAAAGAATGCACCATATACTACCGAAGAAACACCACATATATGAACCAAATTATTGACATCTTTGTAATAGACGGAACTTGCAATTATGAATTCTTAATTATTCATTGGTGCTGCTGGAAGCCAATGAACTTTGCAACTCTCGACACAGGTAACGTCTAATTGCAGTGTCTTAGGCCAAACTAGTGACACGGATCATTTCACGTATAATATTTAAGCATACATAATGATTTGGCTCTGCCAAATGTGCAGATTTCTATCTGTTGGCTTCTGTAAGATATGACCAATGACATGTCACGGAATCTGATTAGCACCTTAACTAATCATAATTGTTCGAACCGTCTGAATTTGAGAAAGCGTTCAGATACAAATTATAATATGGAAAGAACATAGCGCAATGAGTGGGGTTGGACAGAGGATTAAAGCATGCAAATTGTTGTCGAAGTTGACAAGCGAATATAAGAAAACAAACAGAATAGACAATAAACATTAATCTTAAAAGATACCCAGTAAAACTTTAATTGTAGAAGACTGTGTGGAGGTTTCAGTTAAAGGATAAATTACAGTATCAACAACATGATTTACCAAGACATGATCGATCCCATTTCTGAATATGGGTCAGGTAAGTTCGGTGAATACGTCTTGGTCATTGTAATATTATCAATAATCAGAATAACCTCTGTTCACATAATAGATTTACTGTACTGGAGCTCGTAATCTTGCCAATATTCTACAACGGTTTGAACGTAAAAAACGGCACCTTATCGGCTAATCAGTATAGGGATGTGTATGCGGATGAGAGAAAGGACGAGCTTATATGACTGTTTCTAATTAGATCGACATTCTGGTTCTGAAGTATAAAGTGATCAGTTTGATGTAGTCCTATCTTTGGTCTGCTAACGTAGATCATCATGTCAAGAATCGTCAACATTTCCCTCAGTGTGTCATCTTAAATCCGAAAATTCACCTATCAGGATACACTCTCTGGTGCTATCCACTTGCTTTTATTGCCGGTGGTGTCCATGCTGGAAGAAGAACGAGATTAAAGAATCCCCCAATAGGTCACAGATCAAATACATGATGACAGATTTATCGGTGTTAATTTGCGATCACGCCACGTCATGCTATATGCCTGTCAATTATGGCATAGCTGCTCAATTAGTGTTCAAAGACACTTGCGCGTTAATGTGTTTCAGGAAACAAAATATCGGTTCCCAAATTCAAATTAGGTTTGGACGTCTATCATATTGAATTCTGTAGTTGACCGTTTCTTTTCTTCTGATCAAACGTGGAAAATGTCGTTTAAGTCGTCTTATGAAAGCGTCACTGAATTACATCTCTCAATACTTTGGGAATGCATTTGGATAAACGACTACTGGATAGAGATACGGATTTAGCAACTAGAAAATTATGTCTTGTCGGCATCATTGAAATATGTCAAACACTTCTCTCTTGCGTTGTGTTTTTATTGATATTCTCATATTATGCTTGCTCAATCATCATGTCGATTATGGATACAGGAATTATTTATGGACAATGGATGGATGTTGTCTGTCATATTTCACTATTGTAATTAAGCTGAAAGATGACATACACATTACTCAAAATATTTGGTTCATCTCCTTTTCCATTTACGGACAATCAGAGGAACTCCTTGTACCGAGATATCAACATATTCCCTATAGTAGGGTAATAATTTGATGAAACCGGTGGGTAACTGCGAACTCGCGTTTTATAATAAGAAAACCTATGTCCATATTGTTGCACAAATTCGTACTCGTTATGGCATACCATTTTCAGCATCGTTATATAATTCACTTCCATCACTTAAGAAATAACTTGAATCCAAGAAAGATAACCCAGGATGAAACTATTCACTAAATCATTCCGATAGGTGAATAAGCCTGGTCACAGTAACATCATTAGAAAGATGCACCCCATTGAAATATGTCCGGTTGTCGGTTATGTACTGGAACACCGTTGTGGTGTATCTAGCAAGTCCGGTTAAATGCGGCGTCGGAAAGTTTTGCTGCGAACCGTGCCCAATGAAGCGACAGCAAATGGTGGAGTCATGTATGTAACACCAAACACCAGATTGAAGATATATGATCTTCCTATTCGATTACGTTAGTCCAGCGATTCTTCGTTGGCCATGAATCTGATAGACATGCCGTCAATAATTATTCAATTAGATTTGGTTTTACATAAAATCCGGAAATCCGGTGAATTATCACGATCAGTTTCTGTACGAATCGATCTTTATTTTAACAAAATAATTAATACTAATAATTTTTGCAAAATAATTATAATACACATTCACTCGTAGCATGGTGAATCGCATCAATGCTTTTTAACCCTTTCTGTACCGTATTGGTACAAGTTTGCTCATAAGAAGCACCCGTCAACGAGTACTTGTCACTGGCTTACGACAATAGGGAATTTCTAGTCAAAGGTTTTCATCAAATTATCTTTTGATGAAAAATTGAGAGTATCCTAGACGATGACGATGGCTAGTATATCTTGGTTTTGTTGAGTGTTATTACTAGTTGAAATTGTTAAATGTTCAAAAGGAAGCAGTACATGATACCTTGCCTTGGCAATAACTTGTCTATGTTGTGTGTTTTCCATTTAATGTATTTCAGTATTTCCATGACTTCATTGAGCTTAATAATATTAAGGATAGATTTTAAAGTGTTATTATATCAAAAAATACATGAAACTTGGCTCTAATATTATAAAGGTTTGTTGCCGCCATGGTACGCTAAGCTGTCTCGGATTATCATGTAAGTGTAATAAACACATTTGAGGAAACTGGTATAAATTCCCAAGAAATTAAATTGCCATGTCTAATGGAATATGGCCGTCAGTTGAAGTTCAGTATCTTATCGTATTGATTATCTGAAACGTGATCTTTTCCTGATATGACAGTTTAACGGAATTGCCACGTTGTGGTGGACATAAACTGCAATGATGACGACAATACAAACTGAGTTAGTGTGACAGCCAGACGTGGAAGATGAACGACATAAAGCTTCGTAATTGGTTGGAATTGCCTGACCATTTAGCTGGCAGTCAGTAGTTTCTTTTAAGTCTGGGTGTCAAAACGAACGGTTGTATGTCCGGGTGGATGGAATCAGCGAAGAGAAGATCAGTGCCGCATTCAAAACGAATGTACCACACATATGAGCAGAAGAATTGGCATCTTTGTAATAGACGAAATTGTAGACGACGCCTAGATTATACAAATCATAGAAATATATTTCATACCATCTGAATTATTTATCCGTGCTGCTGGAAGCCAATGGATCTCGATCTCTCTCAGGAAACGTCTAATTCTATTTTCTTAGGCGAACTAGTCACACGGATCATTATACGCGTACTATTCTTACGCACATACAATGGTTTGATTTGCCAAATGTTCTATTTGTTTCTATTTGTTGATTTCTCTAAGCTATGACCAATGACATGTCACGGAATGTGGTAAGTACCCTAACTAGTGGTAGGTACCCTAACTAGTGGTAAGTACCCTAACTAGTGGTAAGTACCCTAACTAGTGGTACACTGTTAGAAGGATTTGGTCAATTTGACCATAACTACCATTGTTCAGACGCGACAGACCATAAATTTTCTGGTCAAATGGCTGTTTGACCATGACATTGATGGTTCTTCTGACCACACTTTATATGGTCTGTCGCGTCTGTACCATATCGTTCTAACAGTGCATGTTAGTACCCTTACTAAGTACCCTAACTAGTCATAATTGTTCGAACATTTTGAATCTGAGGAACCGTTCCGATACAAATTATAATATGGAAAGAACATAGGGCAACGAATGGGGTTGGACGGGTGGGGTGGGGGGGGGGGGGGGTTCAAACTCAGCTAAAATAAACTGATTTCCGAATTCCAAAATTAAGAATTTCTTCCATATACTAATCCCATTAACATTCATCCCATGACAGGAAATTTAAGCAAATACCAGATTCCCTTGCTTTTCCACAACGATGCCCTTTATCAATTCCTTTCTCGAAGATCAAAACGTTCCAGTTGCTTACTAGCTTGCCGAAGTTCGTAAGCTAATGTAAGAAAACAAACAAAATAGTTAATGAACATTATTTCTAAAGACACCCAATAAAACATTAATTGTAGAAGACTGTATGGAAGTTTCAGTTAAAGGATAAATTACAGTATCAACAACATCATTTACTAAGAGATAATCGGTCCCATTTCTGAATATGAGCCATTAGCAGGAAGGTCGGTGAATACGTATTGGCAATTTTAATATTATCAATAATCAGAATAACCTCAGTTCACATAATAGATTACTGTATTGGAGCTCGTAATCTTGCCAATATGCTACAAATGTTCGGACGTTAAAACGGTACCATGTCGATTAATCGTTAGGAATGTGTATGCGGATGAGAGAAAGGACGAGCTTATATGCTTGTTTCTAATTTGATCGATATTTTGATTCTGGAGTATAAAGTAATCAGTTTGATGTAGTCCTATCTTTCGTCTGCTAAAGTAGAACAGCATCCCAAGAATCGTCAGCATTTCCCACAGCTGTCACTCAAATCCGAAAGTTCACCTTTCATGATACACCATCCAGTGCTATCCACTCGCTTTTATCGCCGGTGGAGTCCACGCAGGAAGAAGAACGAGATTAAAGAATCCCCCACTATGTCACAGATCAAACACATAATGGCAGATTTATCGGTGTTAATTTGCGATCACGCCACGCCACGCTATACCTGTCCCTTCGGGCGTTATTGCTCAATGAATGTTCAAAGACACTTGCGCGATAATGTGTTTCCGATGTTTCTTAATAGGGAAACAAAATACCGGTCTCCAAATTCAGATTAGGTTTGAACGTATATCATATTGTCTTGGTTCCATTATCCAATACTGAAAGTTAACCTTTTCTTTCTTTCTGGTCAGGGATGGAAAAAGTTGTTTTCGCCTTTATCAAAGAGTTACATCTCACAGTGCTTTGAAAATGCATTTGGGTAAACGATTAATGGACTGAGATACGGATTTAGCAACTTGAAAGTTGTGTTGTCTTGCCGACATCGTTGAAATATGTCAATCACTTCTCTCTTGCAGATCTATGTTGTGTTTTTATTAATATTCTCGTGTTATGCTCAACCTTGGTGTTTAGTATGGATACAGGAATTCTTTATGTTCAATGGACGGATGTTGAGTGTCATATCTCACTATTGTAATTAAGCTGGAACATGACATACACTTTACTCATAATATTCGACATATTTGAATATTCTTTTTTACCCCTTGAACTAGGGGGCTGAAACTTGCCAATCTATACCCTTGGGTCAAGCTCTACCAGAAAATGTTTTAAAAAATCCAAGATGGCCGCTTCAATGACGTCACAGCGACGTCATTTTCAAAAACTTTATTTTTTGTGTCGATTTTTCGGTCAAATTTTCCGAATTTTTTATTTATGCACTCCTCAAAAACTGCATGATAAATTAGTAAATATTAATGTGATGTGAAATAAAATAATTTTTTCCCGTAATCAGATTAAACGTAGTACCTTACTACGGATCGCAACTTGACATTCGTAAATTCAGAAGCAGTTGAATGCAGAGAGATAACCAAAACAAAACTAAGACGAAAATGGTCTACAATGGTGCGTGTATCAAACTACTTCCAGAACTGCACGGACGGTAATTAATTGATACCACACACGTTCATCGCAAACCAGATTAAAACAGTGGCAATGGCTCGCGACTGGTTTATGGATGTCATGGGTGAGTCTAGATAAATCTTTAAGCATGTAATAATCATATTGACATTTTGCTTAACAAAGCAATAACGGTTTGTTGAATATTTCCATGAACATCTATGTTCAAATTTAAATGAAACATTGTTATGACTAGTGTAAATGTTGTCAGTTATGAATGTTACAAAACAGTCCGGTAGTGGTTATATTCACACAGATACATTAAGTTCTTACGTTCAAGACGAGAATATCGGCCTCTAACAGTTTCTAACTTTGATAAGAAGTATCGGCAGTGACACTGGGCATCGAAGTATCGAATGAAACGTTAGTGGCGAAATCATGATGTTGTCCATTCATCATTTATTTTCGAATGTATAATCTCATTATTTTCTCTTCTGTATGATAAGTGGAGATTTTAAACGTTCTTTATACGACATATCACTGCATTGCCAATAGCCTGAAATGTATTTGGTAGCACGTCTCTGCACACCTTCAAGATGCAATAAAAATTATGTTAGAAGCACTCCACGATACTGTGGAATACTCCAGTTTGCTACGAACAAGAGATGTATATAACAGCGGTTTCGTCCTGGTAGTTATGTCATGACCACAGGTTCTCTTTATGCAATATACGATCGGATTTAGCCACAATAACATTTTATGTTTGAACCAAGTAAGACTGGAACTAACAATAATACTAAGATTGTTCATTGACTCAATCTGGTGCAGTTCAGTGTTATTCCTAAAATAGGTTAACTTCATTATCTATCTCTTCCTATTTACTCTTAGAAGCTTGCATGTCTCACCAAACACTGAAAAAAACTATATCATTCAGCAGATCTGCTCAGTCATTTGAATTAGTGGCGTGTTTTATACACTTAGCATCGTTGGGAAACAGAGCTGAAATAGTATTTTCACTGACGCATTCTGGCAGATCGTTCACATACATTAAAAACATCAATGTCCTCAGAATAGTAAAACAATGTAAGAGACTACCGTGAAATCCAAATATTCAACTTTGTAATTGTGTATTAAAAGGTCGTGAAGCACAGAGTCGAATGCTTTGGACTGAGTTATCTGAAGCCAGATCAACCGCATTTAGTAGCTGAGCTAATCGGGTACTCATTGAATAAGCCTTTACAATCTCGTGTTGTAATTTACACATCATTGGCTCAATCACAGCGTATATCCGGTTGGAAATGCACCTTTCGAAAACTTTACTACAAATACAGAGGAGGGATACGGGGCGATAATTTTCTATATTGCTTTTGTCTACGTTTTATATGAATAGGAACAACGTTCACTGATTGTCATTCATCTAGAATGGAGCCCGTCCGAAAATAACAGACCCATTCTTTCGAAATTCGGACAGATATTTCATCCGGGTCGCATGACTTGTACATTTAAGGTACGTAATACTTCATATACATCGGGTATCTCGTCTCAGATTTGGAAAAAAAAGAAGAATCTTTTTGGGTTACCAACAATATAGTGTCCCCCCGACTGAATTTACAGTCATTATATTTGGAGTTACACAGATTTTTCAACGAATTTGGAAGCTTTCTAAATTTAACCTAGGCCGATGAACTGTTCACTTTCCCGGAAATCCAAAGCGTTAACGGTCTCTGAAAATTTTATCACGACAAACGGTTGACCAGCAACTGCATTGAAATCGATGGACTAACCACTAATCAATCAGCGGTAACTGGTTCTAGACGCTCACCTCTCAAATAAATACAATTTGTGAACTACAACATCACTACATATAATGGATTGTTCGGTGCTTGGAATGAAATCACATGAACAGGGTAATTATGGTGACATTCCTTTCTTTTACTGGTGAAGGACAATAACGATTTTGGACGGATTCAATATGTATGCCTACAGAATTACAATAAGAAACGATTATTTATACTAGCCGTGTCGGTGATTAATATTTTCCCGCTTTCAGGACGAGGAAATATTTTTCTACTCAACAGTCGATGAGCAGAATTTAGCTATGGCATGTATATTTAACTTCAGGTGTTCATTCTGTCGCCGGGTGAAAAGGATGACGCCATAGATGACGTCTCAGAAAACTCCAAAATAAAATGACCATAATTTTGTGAAACTAATAGTGTTAGTCAACACGACATCACTGAATTCGAGCCGATAAATCTATCACATAAATCTTATAAGCAATTTCCTCGATACACTCCCCCCTTGAACATCGAGAATATCGAGCTGATAAATAGTTATATCGCACCCCGCAGCATGCACTATCAGTATGATGAGATATGTTTGGCAGAGCCGTTCCAGGAATAGATTTGCATTTATTGCTGTTTTATTTTTGCTTTGAGTAAAGATTAAAATGATAAAGGAACACTTAAGTGAATTAATCCTAATTTAAGTTAACCCTATTTGGTCTGGGCTTTTTGAGACCTGTCCAGGCCTGGAAGGGTTAACAAACAGAAGCGTCAAGCCAGTGATGTCAACAGGTAAGAATACGCCTCCCTTCCATCTGTTAAAATTTCAAGTGGGTTGAATCTCACGGAGGAAATTTACAAAGCGTCCCTTAATGTCGTTTTATATCTCTTTAAGCACAACAGATGTTATGACTGTCTGTATACATTTATGTG
This sequence comes from Hanleya hanleyi, assembly GCA_036873755.1. Lineage (NCBI taxonomy): Eukaryota > Metazoa > Mollusca > Polyplacophora > Lepidopleurida > Hanleyidae > Hanleya > Hanleya hanleyi. Next base: position 11,172 of record JAVTVY010055384.1, read on the forward strand.
GTGAACTGTACTTTTGTAAACAAATTCATTGTTCCTCAGTGACGGATCATCCCTATATCGATCCATTGGATGCGACATGACACATGGATTAACCAGTGGGTTATTCCTATTCTGTGTATTTTAAGTGAGCCTGAAAACCAAGGAAATCAATGGAAATTTGACCACAACAGACATATATTCAAATATAGTGATGTAGAAACACCAAAATTTTACTTTTGGGTTTGCAGCAAATAACTGGAACTCATGGACAGGAAAAAGTTTTCTAATGAGATAGCTACGATGAAAAAAAAATATGATGCGAAACCACTATGCATCTGATCAATAAAGGATAGAGCGAAACTGGTACCTTTTCCATATTTTACTCTACTGTTGATATTCTGGGATAACTTGCACCACTAACACTGAGGTTGTGTCGCGTCTCATATATGTAAGAGATTTAATACTATCATCAAATATGTCTACTTACTCTGCATTTACTCTGGAAGATTTATTTAACCCTATCTGGTCCCGGTTTTGGGGGACCCAGGCAGGCCTGGGGAGGTCATGTAGCTCTTTCTTACCCATTGAGCTAGGGGACTGAAACTTACCATACTATACCCTTGGGTCAATCTAAGATGGTCGCTTTCATGACGTCACAGTGACCTCATCTGCAAAGGAGACAGTTTGGTAAAAACAATTATCATTTTTTGGGGTCAGATTTTCGAATTTTTAATGTTTGTGTTTTCTTTCCAAAACCTACATGATCAATTAGTAAATAATAGTCTGATATGAAATAAAATAGATTCTGCCCAATTTTCGGAGAAGAAAAGCAGGAATTTTGAAGAAAAATGACGAGAATATTAATTTTCTTGTACCCCCATGGCCGCCATCTTTGCCGCCATATTTACCCATGATCCTCTTCTCGGGGGTTATGCAAGTAGGTTCAAAATGACCCCGATATGGCACACTAAAAAGTCGTGAGGGGTCAGTTGACATTTTATTCTTTCCAGAGATAGTGGAGAAAGTTTGGTAGGGGGCCATAACGGTTAGCAATCACAAAAGGTTTCTCAAGGAAAGAGATATTTGTCTTTCAACCACTCACATAACGACATACAAAAGTGTACTGGTTTCCCAAAATGGTTAGATCACTAGATTCATAGCTGGTTCTAAAAGCTGCACCACCACGCTTCTTTCAACCTTGTTGAACGGTTTTGCGCCACTATGCTGGCGTTGAATGTATGTGGATATTGAAAAACTCTTGATGTTAAAGTTCACATACCGTTCTCACTAATGGGAAATTTAGCAATAATATACCAACAGCATATATGTATTCAAATGGGTACTAATTGTCCACACTTTTCGGCTGACCTATGCATATTCTCTTATGAATACGACTATATGCATGCGCTTTCGAAACCGATCAATACAAAGCCCGTTCCTTCTCATTCACCAAACGATATATAGACGATCTTCTCGCCGTGGATAATGGCTATATAAATGACGCAGTGGAGGATATATATTCACCCTCACTGGATTTGAAGGAAACTACAGATAAATCTAACGGCATTCCATATGTAAACCTATATCATTATGAAAATGAAGCGGGCCTTCTTTCCCGTCCACTTTACGACAAACGAGATGAATACAATTTCGACATCGTAAACTATTCCTTTCTGGACAGCAATATTCCGGTGGGACTTGCATATGGCGTATACATATCTCGCCTAGTAGCATGTACTACATCCTGTGGTATATTTATAAAAGTTGATCAAATTTGGATATTCATATCGCATGTTGATAGCAAACTACGCGCGTAGCGTACAAGATTGATGGCGTTACGTTTCGCTACTTGTGTCTAATTCCGCTTAACCCGGAGCTAGGGGCCGTATGAACCCATTTATTTCCAGATCCTCATGATGTTCATATGAACAGGCGCAATTAAAGCGTGACTGAGATACATCATTCTCTATATATCAACTTTAAATGACAATAATATTGATAAAAATATTGATATATTGATATGGAGAGAGAAAGAGAGTAAGGTTTAACGTTGCGTTGAGCAATATTTCAGCTATATAGCGAAGATCAAACAAAATTTTAAGGATTCCAACAAAACCAAGTTAATAACCCAGCAATCCAGAACACAAAACACTAAGAACAGGTACATACATGAAAATTTATACAACAACCGATTTCTCCTAAATAACCGCAAATACTCTCTTCTGCTTGATAAAAAGAAGGATCTCTTATAATCTTAAACTCCATACAGTCAATCAGAATATGTTTTACTGTGAGACCTTTGTGGCATGGAATACACCATGGGATTGATTTTTTTTAGTAAATTTTCGTGAGATAATCGTGCATGGCCGATTTTACATCGCCTGATCATAGCTTTTCCGACTGCTAAGATGAGCATATCCTATACTTATTTTAAAACTCGTGAAGTTTATTATTATGCACAGCATCCCATAAAGATTGACACATCTTTCGCACATACACACATATAGACGTTCTGAAATCATTAACTGGGATTCCAACAGTATCAACCTCATTATCGTTGGCTGCCTTAGTCATTTCAGCAGCTTCATTATTTCCTTTGATGCCAACGTGGCTAGGCAACCAACGAAACACAACATCTGTTGATGAAATCTACGGTCATTTTAGGATGAGTTGAAATTCCACTCTAAATCGCTTGAATGTATGACAGTGAATCTGAGAATATGAAATATTTTTCTCCTATAGTAGGCCCAATACCTTCTAAAGCTGACAATAGAGCTTTAACTTCGGCAGTGAAAATCGAACTTTTGCTGGAAGTTGACATGTTTTAGTTTTGAAACTAGAGGTAGTATCTCACTATCTTTAGAACCATCAGTATAAATAGCCGAATGCGATCTGTATTTTTCTCTCAATAGACCAGATTCTTGTGTATACACGAGATGACTCGTGTCTGCCGTTTTATATTGAAGGTAACTGGTAAGAACTTGGTAGGAAAAATACGGATTTGATGTTTTTGGAATGTCATTAGGTCTTACCGGCATCATTGAAAATTGTTGAGCACTTCTGTCTTGCAGGACTATGTTTATGTAAACTATGATTGCTGTTTTTTTTATTTGGTGCTAAAGATTTATGTGAAATAGGTCTTTGGGTTGTGGACGCAGAGCTTCTTTAATGGACAACATCTGAATTATAAATGACACACCGGACACTTGCATGAACATGTTAAGTACTTTATTAATAGGCCTGTATACAGAAACGTTTCTGAAATGTTCCAATATCAACCATCTCAGAGATATACTACCAATCGCTTTTACTCAAAGTTGGCTCACTGATTACAAAATACAATCGTCGTTTTTCACTGAGCAGAAATACAATAGTTGTGTGCGAGATACCGAGGCTACGTTTCGTAACGTGACAGTTTGGTCGTATAAATACGGTGTAATTCAAGACATCCATTGCTCTCATATGAAAGAACAGTAACAATCAAAGCTCGTCAGAGATACATATTTCTCTAGAAAACGACTTGGTTATTTAATTAGGGTTCAAGAACACAGGAGCATCATGTCGTTTTATCGGCATTCAGGAAAGCAGATTGGGTTTATTAATTCAGTTTAGATCCTGTCTGATGTCATGTCTGCTTGGGTTTTGTTGCTACATGTATGTGTGTCCTTCCGACTATGGACGCTCTGTTTCTTGATGGACAACGACCATCTACTGGATGTCCGATCTGAAGTTTCCACACTGATTATTTATATCAGTAATACAAAGAGGGTTGAAAACTCTCACTACAGTAAATCTCGATCGTTCACGGATAAACCGTATGTATCCTGGTAGAGCAATCAAGCCTCTGATAACATCTAACCAGCAAATCAGGACCACACTTCTAGGTTGAACGATATAATCCAGACATTTTGTTTCTACATACATTTGTTCCTACAATTCTCATCACTATACACAACTGCAGGTACGCCTGCCGGCTGATAGATACTCCCCATAACTCAGCAAACGTCACCTGAGAACTGCGAGATAGAATATGTAATTTACAGTGTTCTCTGGTATACATACATCAAACAATCGTATCTTCTGATTGATGCCATCAAATTAGAATCAAATCCTGTCAGACTTTAAAATGTTATCAGTCCGATGTATTACTCCCTGGCCGTGTTGAACACTGTACAACACCATCTTAGGTGACGTACAGGCTATTGGGGGATTGTCGAGGTTTATCGAATTAATAGTCCGGCGGCATAGCTGATGAATGGCTTTTGATGTTTTTAAATATATTAGTCCGTGTATTTGTCTGTGAGATCATATGACTCCTTTTCATTACGCCGGCATCGTTTTCAACCACCTTTTAATGTTGCGTTTACCAGTACAACACTTCGCACGTTGCTAGGCTGACCCGTGATGATTAATTTGTGATATGGTGCATTTTCAATTCACGTTATTATAGACTACATGGATATTTACAAGAAATTGTCCTATATTCAATAGTTTACCATTCACAATTGACTGCCAGCTATAACAATAAGTGTTAAATGATGCATTACACACAGGGAAGTCTATATATATAGGTGATTACTTCTCAGTATCAAATCTGTGACGTCACAGGGGACCATCGTCAACTTCAACTGAAAATTGTCCCCACCACAATAATCAGTTTGAACATTTTCTTCCAAAATGTGTATATATGTGTTCCTGCCATCTTATTCGCATAGCAGACATTCTGTGTGGTACCTTTGGGGAGCATTGGGGGAGAAAATCGCAAATGCCTCCTGACAATTATTACTGCATAGAATACATGGTACGGTCAATATTATAGAGCTTGTATAATATATCCAATTTGATTTGTTTCAATCGAATTTCTAACTTCACAGCGAACCTCGTATCTATGAGGATGTATTATAACAGTTTTTCATTATATATGTATCCTGTATATAATCATAGACTTGGGAACCACCCCAAAATTACAACCGAAAAATGTCATAACCCAGATGACTTGCTTAAATCATCCAAATATTAGGAATCAATTTTGATTGGCAAAAACTTCTGAATTGGTTACAACGTGGTGTTTTCAAAGTGCCATACACAGAAAAGCTATAGTGAAACCAGCTTGTAGGCAGCTCCTTCACTTTTACGAATATTTCGGGTCATCAGTTATATTCGAAGCAAATAATTCTGAAATCCATTCTTCGCTACAATGATGAACAAAATGATTCTAGATATCTGTACTAAATTGTGTATTACGTGGTCTATGCTTATCGCGCATTCATAAAAAAATGTGTATGGATAATATCGGATCTATAGATTATTTTTCTGATAAGGAGAGAGAGAGAATTAAGGTTTAATATCGGCCACAGAGGACAAAAATAGTTATTTAATGTAGATACATATTCTTAGCCAATTACAGAGCTTTTTTACGTGTTGACAGTCATTAATTTGCATCCGCATACAATTTAATTCGATATCATATCGAATTATTTTATATCCGTATACATACATACTGCATCGAATATTTCAATGCTACATAAAATTAATTTGTATACGCATTGCAGATGACTTAGATACTGTATCGAGTCATTTTGAATCCGTATACATATTATCTAGATATCGTATCCTAACATATTTCGATGTGGCATTGTTTTGAACCAATGAAATCGTTGGAATTATGGACACCATAAATCACTTCCCCTCCTATAATCACCTACAGCCAATACGATTCTCCAAGCACAGAATAACGTTTTGTAGCGGAAGCGATTACTGTCATACATATTCCCAGTGGTCGTGATTGAATGAATCATTTATGACATATATGATTTCGATATAGGATCGAATTGATTACAATATCGGATCAAAACGAATACGATATAGAATCAAATTACCTTGTATCTATACATAAAACTGTTATCTGATATATATCTAAATAATATGCATACGGATGCAAACTTATTCAATACAGTATCTAAATGATTTGAATGCGGATACAAACTATTTTGATGCAGCATCGAAATATTTGATGCAGTATCTAAATAGTATGCATACGGATATAAAATAATTCGATATGATATCGAATTAAATTATAGGTAGACAGATAATAATTAATGTCCACGCGTAAAATAGCCCTGTGATTGGCTAATAATGTGTCTTCACGAAATGTCGATTTTTGTTCTCTACGGCCTACCATACACGAATTCGGTTAACGATAAACAGACATGACACCATTTAATAAGACAGCTTCATACATACATACATACATGTATCGGGACAAGATTAATTGGGGGAAATAGAGTAAGGACAAACGAGAATAACTTTAGACTTGGGGCAGAAATAAAGCGGCAATGTGATCAGAAATTTTGTCACGATGCACTTTTGCATTACCCATGGGTTTCCCAGGGGATTCCATTGGAATTATTGGGTTAAGCTCCGATACAGTCTATGGTAACTTGTTTAAGACGCTAGTCTCGAAGACTAATACAAGTGGAGCAGCAATTCTTAGGACGGATTGCAGGGTGCTTGGAATGCAATTACATTAACGGTATAATGACTAACTCGCAGATTCAGGGACAATATGTTTTTCGGCTAAATTCTTTTTCGCAAATGATATCAACGGGGAGGAGAATCACCGAGGAAGAATTTCTTTCATTCATCGGCACACAAGTTGTTTTCCGAGTAGCTGAGCCGGATGCTCCTTGAACTTTCCAGAACATAAATATTATATTGATCTATGTTGTATGTAATCTCAATATAAATATCACGATAACAGGCGTCGGATCCGACATTCAATATGTTCTCGTCAACCAAAAAATTACTTCTGCGTCAATAACCGAAAAACACGTTTTCTTGTGACATTTAGAAAGAATTCTAGATATATATAAAGTAAAAACGACGGCTTCCTGCAAGAGAAAAACGGTCAACAATTTCAATAACAACAGCAACACACCAAATCCTAACCCCTGACCAGTATTCTTAATCCTGATGATTTTTTTTGTAAAGTCGCTATCTGGAGAATGATGTATCTCAGTCTCGCTTTGATTGTACCTGTTCATATCGACATCATGAGATCTTGACGTACATGAGTTCACACGGGCCCTACCCCCAGATTAAGCGGAACTAGACGCAAGTTACGAAACGCAACGCCATATACAATGTACCTTGCACGCTACGCTCGTATTTTGCTTTTTGCTATTCGTTGTTAAATTTGAGAAACATTGAACAGAGTCGCTTGGTGGTATAGCCCTGTTTTTATGAGTTTCTGCAAATCTAGCTGTGACGCTAATTAAAATTGGCACATATAAGAACGGTTCTAGCAAATACTACTTAGCGAGACATGTATCCGTCATGTGCAGGTCCCACTGGAATATTACTGCTCAGAATGGGGTAGTTTACAACGCCAAAATTGTAAGTTTTTGTCATAATTCTACCAGACAGAAGGGTGGCTTCATTTTTATAAAGAATGGGTCTAAATATGCTGTGCCGTTAGGGCTATCTGTAGTTTCCGTCAAATCCACACAGGGTGGATATATCCTTCACTGTGTCAATGATATAGCGGTTATCCACAGCGAGAATATCGTCTATATAGCGTCTGGTGAATGAGAAGGAGAACAGATTCGTAAGAGAATAAATATAGGTAAGCTAAAAGGGGTGCGCAATTAGTATCCATTGGAATACCTATATGCTGTTGATATATTGTCGAATTGAACACAGATTTTATTAATGAGAAATTCAAGCAACTCTATAAACAGAGAAATATCCCATGAATGATATCCCTTGTATGTGGCATAGCTGAATAATGTTTTATGGCTTCGGACATTAATATATCGGCGATCATCGATACTATTGATGAATTAAAGATGGTCAATTAGCTCCTGATGAGGGAGTGTAGTACAGAGAATAGAGAAATCCCATGTGGGTACGTGCTTGTACAATATGTGTCCCTTCGCATCAAGCTCTTCCGTAAGACATTGAGGTTTTTTTTCAATATCCACATACACTCAAGAAATGGTTTCTAGAAATAGCGGCGCAATACCTTTCCCAAAATGCTTTTACTTCTTGAGGGGCACTCCTCAACAGGATTGAAAGAAACTTGGTGGTACAGCTTCTATAACCATCTATGAATCTAGCTTTATATGGTGTTTTATGCATTTTGGGAGTCCAGTACACTACTGGCATACAAGTGGTGGGAAGACAAACCTCTTTCCTTGAGAAACGGTTTGTGTTTGTTAAATACATATTCCAGAGTAGATGCAGTTTGGGAGTATATTTGCATGTATTCGATGGTGGTGTGCTTTTCTCAATTTCTTAACAAGCAGCTGGTAATAGTAATAATTACGTATTAATATTATATTATTTTGTGCTTCATCTGCTGGGACTGAGACTCATTTACTCTGGAGATTTGCTCAAATTTCTTACGAATTGAGTTTTCTTGGTACTCGTTTTGCTTAAGGGAGCTTACCTCTGTCAGATTTATATGTCCAATTGTTTCAACGACGATGATCTTGGTGTGGTCAATCCACTCAGCGAGTACTGCAGGTCCAACTTGCTCTCTCTTTGACCACTCAATAACGTACTGTTTCAGTGCAATCCGGACTTCTTCTGGCCGACGTTCAGGTTTATTCTTCTTTTAACAAACCGATATCGCTACACAACGACATATTCACAATTAATAATGCCTTTATTCTTAACCAATGTGAGCAGTAGACGTCGGCATAGTAATAACTCAATAAATTGTAATATCATGAACATAGAGAACTCGGCTCTCTATATTTAGGTCCCTTCGTCAGAAGTATTTTTAGACTTCACCAGTCGCTATATCTAGGTTACAAGTCGCAATATGTTTGTATGGTGCATAGACAAATTTCAACGATACACAATCACAACTATAGCCTCCCAATGGGTAACGTGTATAAGCTCCAGACAAATTCCTTGGCAGCATTAAAGTAATTAGATTTGCTATGAAATGTAACGGAGTTCTATTGTACAGAATTGCGCACCACTGGATCATTCAGGATTCGTGGTAAATCAGTTATGTCCAGTCTTTTATACTGTTAGTATATTAGTTTCGAGATAAGCCGGTCTTGGGATGTTTCGATTATGTTCACTGGACGATACAATCGAAAATACGCTGTAGGTTGACGAACGTTAACACAGGATCTAGCAGGTTAGTTTTCTGCAAGAGAGAAGCGGTTGACAGATTTTTTGCTCAGTCATCATGCTGTTTTTTGAAGGAAGTAAATAAATAAAAACTTATTTCCGACCGAAAAATTCTGGTATAACTCGAATTTATGGACATATGGCAAGCTACTACCACTGCTTGATTTGATTTTACCGTTGCTAATGTCAATGCGAATCTAGCATAGACGAAGGATTAACGTATCAATATACGAGATAGCCAGTTAGTACTCGGCCATGACCAATTTGGAATCCAACGATGTTATGTCGGTTATAATAATTTCAGTTCATTTCAATCAGTATTTAACCATTTGACTTAATGGTGTGTGTTTGTACATTTGAACGCGGAAAATGGCTAAACACTATAGGTTCCCCAAAGGTAGCAGAGAAATAAGTAAAAACAGCTATTTTGGAAACGACTGACTCAGATGCTGCACAAGGTGTGAACAATTAAAATGGATGATTAGAATTCCCGACGATTGATTTGTACACAACACGGTTACTGGAGTGTTCTGTCAGCGACAGAAATGGAAATCAAAAATATGTCGGATATCAACCTCTTAAAGCTGACCAATAAAATGTCCGATTGGAATATCTGGACTAACTAGTGTACTGTGATTCTGAGTGGAGGTTGATAATTGTGAAATAGAGCAGTATCTCAGTTATATGGACAACATATCGCACAGCTGTCGGCTCAAACCCGGAGGCTCAGCGATACTGGTTCAGTGAAAACAAGCTAATTACAAGGACATCAGGCGCTAATAGCTTTCCCTTAACGCCAGCGGAGTGCATGTAAGAAGAAGAACACGATTTAATAAACTCCGTACTATTTCACAGCTCAAAAATATGATGGTTGATTTATCTGTGTTAATTTGAGATAACGCCACACCTCACGTCTGCCATAACTACTCAGTTGGTGTTCAAAGAAAAAGATGTATCAATGAGTTTCCGATGTTTCTATATCAAAATATCGGTCCGTGGCTTTAGATTTGGGTTGGACGTATATTATATTGTACGCCTTACATTATGCTACACGTTGACCGTTTCTTTCTTTCTGGATCAACCATGGAATATATTGTTTTAGTTGCCTTATCATAGCGCGACTGAGGTGATTTCAGTGTCCATGGACACGAGCTGACATGCAGGAGAATAATGTTCAGTTCCTGTTGCAGTGCATTTGCACTTTCGCGATCATGGGTTAGTGCAAAATCAGTTAAGCAAAGAATTATTTCAAAAGCAGGATGAAAATACAGTATTAGGGGTCATGGAAATCACGATTTCAATGAAAAGCAGCTACGGGGCGATATTTAATCCTGTCAATACATATCATTTCCAGATCAAAGCTCGAGAGAGACTTCGAAAACGCAACTTTTCAGACACCCTCACGGCTGCCATATTAAATATACCCATGATCCTCAAATGCTCAAAATAGGCTCGATAGTATATGATATAATGTTATATAGAATATTAGTTTTTGATATCTTAATGCCCTCATCCCGCCAACCAGGTTTGGCAGGGTTCAAGTGATATAACCTTTTGTGTCCATATCACATTAGTCGGTGTAGATACAACACGCCTTTATTTAGATACAACACAGTTATGTCCGCCTATGCCCGTTACGCTACAGGGTTTGCTGTCCGAAAGCTGTCAGCAAATCCCGGTCTTAACTAATCTGTTGGCATATATTACATAGGGGGCCAATACCTTAATTTGATGAAAAACTCAAATTTTGTGCTGTAAAACGTTGTTGGTCATGAATAGTTTCTATGTATACGTAGTAACAAAATGTAGGCGGGCAACCCTGTCAACTAGCTACTGGGAAGCGTTTATTTGTTCAGAAGGTGATGACATCACAACTAATCCATGTTTTTTTTAATTTCGCCACCCTCTCCAGTAGAAGTGGCAGAACATTAAAACAAAACAAACTAAGGAGATAAGACTTGCTGGCCTAATAGTCTATTCCAGTTTGTTGCTGTTTAGCTTGTTGGAACTAAGATTCAGAATGCAAGCGTCTAGCTACAGCCTTCGTCCATTATAGAATTTTGCGCGTCCATAATCCAAAGACTTAATTCACATAATAGCATTAGCATCAAATTAATAGGATAAATCATAGTATACATAAAACTAGACTAGCTTACTGCAAGAGAGAAGCGGTCAACAGTTTTCAATGTTTCAAAAATATCAAATTCGTATCGCTGCTCAGTATTCTTAACCCATATGATTTTCGTTATAAAGTCGTTATCTGGAGTATGATGTATCTCAGTCACGCTTTGATTGTGGCTGTTCACTGATATGAACACTTTGAGGATCTTGAAATACACAGGTTCATATGGCCCCCAGCCCCGGGTTAAGCGGAATTAGACACATGAGACGTACAGTCATAGATCTTGCACGTTACGCTCGTATGTTTTGTGGCGTCGATTACAATCGTCACATTAAGCACAGAATCTAGCAAATGCTACTAGGCGAGATATGTATGCGCCATATGCAGGTCCCGCTGGAATATTGCTGTCCAGAAAGGGATAGTTTAAGATGTCAAAATTGTAATCATCTCTTTTGTGGCAAAACACGGTCAATCATGTGTCGAGTCGGGATTGCCTCGCTGTCTACACCCAGATAGGACTGACACGTTGGTTCTCCTTGACCTCACTGGTTGATCACGAGTTTGTCTTTGCACAGAATATTCTCATTTCAAATAAAATCCATTCGTCCTTAATTTCGTTCATGTCAACCCTTGTAATTTTGTCCGATTCTGATTAATACTCACTCGCAAGAGTTCACTGTCGTTGAATTACATTGTTTGCCATGTTCTCTCATCAACTTTGGTGCGAAATATTCTTGAAATGACCCCAATTTCGAGCATTCGGCTGAGGAATGCGTTTTATTTTTCGCGCTAGTTCGTATCGCACGCTACACTGCACTGTCGAGGAATGTGAGTGTAGGTGCACGTGTATGTGACGAACGGTCGCATTGTCGCCATTCCGAGTATTTCTTTACATTTTATGCTAATTTGTGTTTTATTTCCTGTCATAAGCTGATCATCATAAGGCATAATAATATACAAATCATTTCCAAATATTTAGACAGTTTTTCTTTGGCGCATAAACCTGGTGGAGGTTCGGTCATTTGACCTATCACTGTGACTTGAGACGTCATTGGTCATACCATCACAATAATGATATAGTTGATTTCATCACTGCAGTGAAAATATCCCTTTTATTCAATTGATCATTTTCACTGTTTCCTCACCAAGTATATAATAAGTCGTAATTCTTCGATATACAATGTAACCCACTCGTTATACTTAAAAGTAAATTGATTACTTTAATCAAATAAAAAGTTGTATTCAACAACAGTGACGTTGCAATAACGTTGCAAATTATCCAGAGACTCTATGATATATTGATAATTCAGCTCAAATTTATTTCCTACAGCAGCAGCCATACTTCATATAAGAGGACAATAATGTAACGATCACACACTCTGGCCACCATATAATGTAATTGAAATACACTATAGTGATGCTCCGAACATGTACCGGTCAGGATAGTGGTTAATTATACACTTCTCGGACATCTCGGTACTTCTTGGTACATCTCGGTACATCTCGGTACTTCTCAGTACGATACTTCGATATAACGTCTAGGATTCTGACACCACAGATATAGAGAGATATCTGAACTCGTAGGATAGGATAGATTGAACTTAAATTGCATAGATGAAGTTAACACCGTGTTCAAGTTTCAACATAATAAAGGTATGGTTTTATTCGCCATAGAAAACACAAGATATATATTGTATAACGTGACGTGGTGTGATGAAACGTGATGCAAACACTCGCATTAACCTGGTCAAGTAACCTCTGTGTATACATGTAATATATAACACATGAACTCTCATGGATGGTTATGGGTAGTTATGGGTGGTTACAGGTCACTCATCATCTCTGTATACACTTCAGAATAACACCACTTCAGTGTAAATAACCTGTAACAGCATACAGGTGTTATGGGTTTATCACTGTAATATACCCCATAACTGCTTACGGGTATTACGGGTTTGTTATGGGTATACTTCCTCACTAGGTATGCGTGTAACACAGGTACAACATCAGAGTAATACCCCGTAACTTCTTACGGGGATTACGGGTTATAGACTTGTTATTGGTTCTGGGTTTATTCAGCAATGAGCACTCAAAACATCAGTTGCACACATCCGTACCACCCCGTAACTGCTTACGGGTATTACGGGTTAGGATTATTCATCTCTAATAGTCATCATAGGACAGATACATCTATAACACCCCGTAACTCTTGCGGGTTTCTTACGGGTGTTACGGGTTACGGGTTTCTTATGGGTTATGGGTTTGTTACGGGTTATGGGTTTTTATCGCTCATCTCTGAAATGTATGGGACATCTGTGTGGTGGGGTAAGGCTTCTTTATTTGTCACTCAGTGCCATATCATCAGTGTAAGAACCCATATTGTACCTTATTGGCAGGTCTTCTCAGTGAGAAAGCTTAGAGCAGTCTGTCATCAGTGAGAAAGCCAAAGGCTATCTGCTCTCAAATTGATTGAAATTGTAGTTTAAGGGCCGCTTCCCATTCGGATTTCGCGGCCCATCAACTCAATGTTTTATTTGGATTTCGCGGTACATTTCTTTGTTTTCTTTTAATATCTTTTCCAGCGCTAAATATATAAATAAATAAATGAATAAATAAATAAATAATGATATATAACAATGATAGATTAGCAGGAGATATAAATAGAAGTAAATAAGAGTCGCTATGTACAAGTTCGTAAGTCTCTTTCGGGTTTTTTTGGTTAAGCTATACTAGTAAATATAAGTTCACTGTAGGTCTAATCGCGTGGATGATTCCTTTGTCTTGGTACCCCTTTATACGCACAAAGCCGTCCAGAAAAAACTGGGAGAACCATGGGCGTCTTCAGGATTTTTCGAATCGACTTCCCTAACGACGCCCTTGGGAACAGGGTGGGTTCTTCCAGAAATCTGTACCTGTAACAATTGCTTGGAGTGTGTATTGGGGCACAGGACGGCAGGTCTACGTCCTATATTGTGTGAAAGTCAAAGGATGATATTCTGTGTTGAGGCGTCATTTCGGTGTCATATGTGGGGTAGCGTGTCTGTGTGGTTTAGGATTTGGTATTCTGGTTGCTCAGTTCGGTGGGGTAGCGTGTCTGGCGTGGTACAGGGTCGAGTATTCTGGACGTTCTTGTGGACCGACGATGATGATCTTCATCATGTTCATCTCCATTTGGTGCTGTTTCATAATATTTGTCTTCATAGGTGTTCTGTTTCATGGCTGGTCTTACTCGTGTGTTGACTTCAGTGTGCTGTGCCTGTATTACAAAGAATAGAAGAGTTTGTAGTTTCTTGTTTTCTGGTGTTATTTTTTGCCATCGACTGGCACTATCGTGATCTAAGTCACACATGATCAATAGCAATAAATAATTAGGTACTAAATATTAGAAATAAAAATATTATTATAGTTAAAGCCGATTGTGAATGTTTGATATAACCTCCAGTCTTCTGCCCCTGCATGAAAACCGGACGGTTAACATTCGTTAACGAGGGTTGGAAATAAGGGAACACAATTTGGTCGGAGCTCGTTATTAGGAGCTTTTAATTTGATCAGTGAATTTGTCTATGTTATTGCTATGGCATTTTGATTGGTTAGTGTCCAAATTTGATCAGTCATTTCTGATCACTGACCCTTATTTCCGCCCCTGTAAAATAGTTTTGACTCTAAGCGTGCTACATTTATTCAAATTTGGTCCTAGGTTTATTGGTGTCTTGGTGTAACCATATAGTATTAAATGGTAGAGTGATAGTCAGTCGATTTGATGTAAGCTAATAAGGTGGAGTATACTTTGTTTATTAGAGGTGGTATAGGATTTAATATAGAAGCCAACGGCAGAGGGACATTTAAGTTTTTGAGTTCGTTTTCCAGTGTTCGGCGATAGAGGTCATGTTTTGGGCATTTGAGTATAAAATGTTCTATCGTTTCTTCCTCGTTGTTGCATGAAGTGCATAGTGGTGATGTGTTTTTTATTAGCTTAGATAAGTGAGATTTTAGTCCTGTTTTGCCTAGTCTTAATCTTGTGATGATGCGGTCGTCACGTTTACTGTCTAGCTGGAATCCAGAACTCCTTCTTTTCCCCTTATCTAGAATACTATGTAGCCATCTACCTCGGTTTTCTTCGTTCCATTCCTTCTCCCATTTACTATCTATTCTGGTTTTAATGATAGAATTCAGTTCTTTGGTTCCTAGTCCTATATGCACGTCAAGTGCAGTTTTGGTGAGGCTGACTTTGGCTGTCCTATCGGCGGATTCATTTCCCCTAACGTCCACGTGGGCGGGAATCCAAGCTAAAATGGCGTCAATGTCATTGTCTCGTATTTGTGTACATAAAATTTCTATTTCGTGTATGAGGTCAGGTCTGCTGTCGGATTTGGAGTTCTTTATAGATACCAGTCCGCTTAAGGAATCGCTAAGAATAACGGTGGAAACAGGTCGGTTCTGAAGAACCCATTCGAGAGCCTTGATTATGGCGACTAATTCAGTGGTGTATACAGACATATTGTCTGGTAGTTTGAAACCTTCGTGAATGTCAAGTTCTGGTATAACGAATGCAGAACCTGTATTGTGACTTGTGTTTTTGGAGCCGTCTGTATATATTTTCAAGCGATTTTTTCCAATGTGTGTCAATATATTCGAGGGCAGTGACCCGTATATGCTCTGGGTTGTCCTGTTTGGTGATGTAGCTATGTATATTCGTGTCCACGTGTGGTGTGATTAGTTGCCATGGTGGTCTATTGACCTTGTCAGTGTCAGAGATACAAGAGATAGGGATGTCGTGTTCTTGGAATAGTCGTTCTATCGTGTAACCGAATGGTGCGGAGTCTTTTTCCCATTTCCTTTTTAGGAATTCGTATTCAGTTTTTGGGCCAAAAATTTTGTGGCATGGGTGGTTTTCGCCCTTGGCTATTGTTTTCCCTGCATATTTCATTGACAGCTCTTCTCGTCTTAAATGTAAAGGTTTTTCATTAGTTTCTATTTGTAGACTACATAATGGAGTTCCTTTGAACGCTCCGGTGGCTATTTTTAATGCCGAATACTGAATGCTGTCTATTCTTTTCAAATGGGTCTTGCATGCTGATTGGTAAGCGATTGAACCATAGTCTATTTTGGATCTGATGAGTGTTTGATATAATTTGATTAAGCTATGTTTATTGGCCCCCCAGTTGGTACCCGATACGCACCTCATAAGGTTCAGGTCCTTGTTACACCGAATAATTAATTGGTCGATGTGGTCTTTCCATGTGAGTTTTCGGTCGAAGATCATTCCTAGGTATTTGACACTATTCTTAAACTCGATTTTCTGGCCTCCTAGTGATAGCGTGATGTCTGTGTTTTGTTTATTTGAGAATAGCACACCGGTAGTTTTGACAGCTGAAAATTTGAATCCCCATTTATCGGCCCAGTCGCTGACTGTATTTGGTACCTTTTGCATTATACATGTTAATTTTTTTATCGAGCCAGCAGATTTCCACATGGCAGCATCATCAGCAAAAAGTGATTGTTCAATTTCAGGATGTTTTGTGTCAATTTCGTTGGCCAGGCCATTAATCAGGATGTTAAAAAGGGTGGGACTTATGACGCTGCCCTGTGGGGTGCCGTTATCTAGCTGGTGGTCCATGGACATGGTGTTACCAATACGAACTTTGAAGTTTCGGTCATGAAGAAAAATTTTTATCCAGTGTTGTATCCTGCCCTTAATTCCTAGGTTGTTTAATTGGGTGATAATCCCGTCCTGCCATACAAGGTCAAACGCCTTTTCTATATCCAAGAAAATGCCTAATGTATATTGGTGTTTGGCATTACCCTTTTTGATTGAGTCTGGTTATGTGGTCTAAAGTACTTCTTTTTTTCCGAAAACCGCTTTGTGTTTTGTTTAACAAGTGGTTGCTTTCCAGGTGATATTCAAGTCTGTTTTTGACCATGGTTTCCATAATTTTGCATAAATTTGACGTGAGTGAGATCGGCCTATATGACTTACTATCTGATGGGTCTTTACCAGGTTTTAGTATTGGGATAACAATAGATGATTTCCATTTGTTCGGGAGTTGTTTGGTCTTCCAGCTCACATTAATTAGTTTTAGGATTAGTTTCTTAGTGGTGTTTGGTAGGTGCTTTAGGATTGTATACCCTAGTTTGTCTTCGCCGGGTGAACTTTCTTTTTTAGAGTGTAAAGCTTTTCTGTATTCATTGATATTGAAGTCTCCGCTAAGGTAGTTTTCTATATAATCATTTGTGTCATTTTCCAGGATCGTTTCTTGTTTGATTTTTCTGAATTCTGGTTTAAGGTTGCTATCGCTACTGTTTGATGCGAATGATTCAGCAAGATATTCTGCCTTTTCGAGGTTAGTTCTCTTTGT